>PQWD01005212.1:119173-239981 GCA_019425675.1 Leucinodes orbonalis | reverse complement strand
GTGGTGCAAGTTCGATGACGACGTGGTGTCCCGATGTACGAAGCAGGAGGCCATCGAGTACAACTACGGAGGGAAGGAGGATGCCCCCTACCTTGCCCGTCGCGCTACCAGTGCCTACATGCTTATATACATACAGTGAGCACCACTCAATATGAAACTGCTTCATTTATAACTAGCTATGCCCCGCGTATTTATAGAAAGAAAGAAAGATAATCATTTATTTGTATTTTTTTAATTACACACACGTAAAAAATGGATAGTAGGTATAGAGAAAAATAAAACTATAAACTCACAAAATTTAAAAATAAAATGTTTCTTGTAGTCAAATGGGTCTGCCACAGCTAATGCTGGCGTGAGTCATTTACAATTTCTAATGATCGATCAAGAGTGGTCGCGGCAGCGCTAGCTGGTGTTCTGACAGAGCCCAATATATATGGAAAACTTATAAGATGTTCTCCCACAGTAAAACGTAGCCTATGTGTTTATCCAGGATGTGAACTAACTTCATACCAAGTTTCATGAAAATCGCTTCATTAAGTAGTCGCGTGAGCTGCGCGCGGTACTGGACAGACAGTACTTGGACATTGCAACACAACTTTATTTTTCTAAAATAATTGTTTTTTTCATCACATCAGCTACCTGCCAATTGATACCTTGTCAAAATAGGTCTAGACGTTTCACAGAAAAGCCGAGGCAAACAGCGAACAAAAAGTTATTTTAGTGCATGTACCATATATATAATAATACGAGTTTATTCATATGCATGCATAAAATAGGCACTCCAATTTAATTTTTAGGTATAGATTCCCGTATGTAAAAGTCGATTATTTACATAAACGTTGCAGGACCTCACAGCTTAAGTACGTGCTGCAGGACGTGACCGAGAGCGACATACCCAGCGACCTCTGCGAACGGATCAACGAAGAGATGCGCTACGAGATGGTAAGGACATGTAAATATCGAACCCTGCAACCTATTGACGTGATTTTCTTTTTAATTGTTTATGGTACAGTTACCGTACGCGTTGTTACGCTTTCAGGCGGCAGAAAAATAAGATGCAGGAAATATAAATCTGACACATCAGTTTCGTCAGCGAAGTACTACGCGAGGATATTTAGCGCACTAAAACAGTTCTTCACTTTGCAGGCCCTAGCCGGCTCTAAATATAAAGGAAGATAGCATAGCGACATTAAGAAGGCAATATGCAGTTTTTTAATAAATTATACATAATTAATGTTTTGGAATAGTTTATGCCGATGGCGTTAACAAATTCGTCCGGTAGGCTGTATAAGCTTCATATCAATATATTTTTTTTCTTGGTGTATATTTTGTTGTAATTATTTATGTACCGTAAATAAATTTGTAGCGGATTAATATAGTTTTTGAGTTTTATTTCGACATATTTTAAAAGAAACGTGTACTTTATTATTAAAATTTACCATTCAATTCGCAGCGCACAGGGATATTCACAGCATGACTATGGGAGATTAGGCTTTTATCACCTCATACGTCCCTACCGAGGGGCACGAGCCTACCCATATAGGGTGTATAGACCTTAATCGTCCATGCGAGCCCAGTGCGTATTGGCCGACACAAACTTAGAATCTCTTCGTAGGCGAGCCCAGGTTTCATCACGATGTTTTCCTTCGCCGTAAGAGCGTCGGATATGGATATAAGCCACCCTATTTTTTGTTGATGTAAGAGACTACCATGGTCAACTAATTTAGTGCCTTTTGCTTCACACTTAAAATAGGTTATATTTTTTGGTCATCATTCCAACGACCGACCATTGCGATAGTTGCGTGACCTGCGCTGACGTCAGCGAAAGTCGCTAGAAATATGTAGTGTAATTTGCACTGATTATTCTGGATACATAGTATAAATAAGATTATAAAAAGTAAACGATTATCAACTATAAATATTCAAAATATTTATTTTCTTATACATTTTCTTTACTGATAATCTTATTTGGTTCGCATTTATTAAGCCGCTATTATACTATTTAAGTATTTCTTGTAAAAAGTTTTAATATACGAACTTGTTAGCGCGTTTGTGTTCAAAAGTGTACTATTAATTTAGAAGCTTCACACCGTTAGTTATTTGAGAGTTTAAAGAATCGCTACCCAACACTTGGCGAGCAATAAATCCAGTTGCCGGCTATAAATTAAAGTTGCGCGATGTCGCTCCACGTCGCGACAGAGACACAGCGACAGAGGAACGCTGCGACTGCTACAACATACCTATGGTATTAAGTTTTCTTCAATATATCAAAGTCGAGACATACTTTAAAATCTTAACAATCATTCAATCAATTTAGGACCGAGGAAGACCGTTATGAACTCGAATGAAGAAGCTTCCTGAAAGATAAGATATTCTAGGTCTACGTGGGTGGTTCCACTATATCGGGAAACAATAGGAATATTGTCGAGAGTTGCCACCAATCGGGGACAAAGTCAATGATTTATGATAACAATGATTAAGTAGAATGCTTAGTCGTCCTTACAATCTAATGCAAGACATATTATATAAAACAAAACGATGATGTTATTTAATGGTAAATCTTGAGCATATGCTACACAGGACACAGGCAATAGGCGTTGGATAATTAAAAAATAGTTTATATCAAGTAAAACAAATTAACCGCTACACGCTAATAAATCATTCTGAATAACACTGAAGTATAGTTACGTAGAGTTTAAATAAAAAACATTTAGCTCCCGGCGAGCAATTACGAAGACTCGTCAGCCTTAATCCGTCCAACGAAGAAAAACCACCCCTTATTAATAGTGGAGCTGGATTAATTAGCAGAGATGCCGAGATCTGCCGCACAGCCTACACTTCTTATTATTTGAATTTCACCAACCATTTTAGTATAGCGTTGAATAACAGTGTAACCAAAATCCACATCGCGCACACAGTACAGTCATTACGGAGCCGGAAATCTTTGCAGCTCATTTTTAATTAGAGATACTTAGGGTAACATCGTTTCTTTATCATTTTAATCTTTATTATTCAATAAATAGAATAAACACTGATAGGGTTTTTCAAAAAAATGTTTTAAAAAGATTTGTGTAGGTACATAATTCAATTTCTCTCTCTTTAACCTATCGCAATCCATTGCTGGACATAGGTCTCCCCCATTTTGCGCCAGATATCCTGTTCCTTCGCTTTTCATCCAGCTTCCACCAGCGACCTTTCGCAAGTCGACGGGCCATCAGGCCGACAGGGCATCCTACGCTACGCTTGCCGAGACGCGATTTACACTCCAGATCTCGTCTGCTCCAACGGCCGTCGGTTTTGCGACATACGTACCAGCCCACTGCAACTTCAGCTTGCTGATCCGGTGGGCTACGTCGGTAACTTTAGTTCTCTTACGGATTAAATCATTTCATAGCAATGCATAGCTCGCTCCATTGAGCGTTGAGTGACTTTGAACTTGTGTGTTGTGAACCATCAGTGTCCATATCTCAGCTGCGTATGTTTACATGGGTAGGACGTATTTTGTCTGTCCCCTGCGCTTGTCCACCATTCAATATGTAGATTTCCTCATTTTGAGTACCCGTTGGATCCCCGTTCTCCGGTTTACTTATCCAGCCACCACCGTCGACTATCAATGACTCAGGTCATCGGTTTGCAGGGCTTTCTACCTTTTTTTGCTTCAACCTTCACCCATCCAATTCTGCCAGGATCTTGTGAAATCAGTGACCGGCTCATTACGACTTCCAAGTTTGAATTCATGATTTGGCTCATCTGTATCTGTGAACTTTAGTTCTCTCACTTCCCTTTATTGCGCTTAGTAGTATTCTGTTATCGGGACTTATCCACCACTTTATTTAAACAAGTATATGGATTCTCGATTACTAAAACACTTACAGTGCCTCTAATATTTAAAAATGGCAGACTGGCTATCATTATAATATGAAAGCAAAATCAAATGCATCTCGAACTTTGGACACAGCTTGAATATAAATTAATTTGTGAAAGCATAATTAGTATACAAAATTTCCGATGGCCGCCCGTCTTTCAGACACTTGATTGATGCGTCACGGTCCTTGTTACTGGAAACAAAGCTGATCATGAAATATATTCCTTTCTTGTCCTTTGATTGCGGGGACGATTCCGTTATTTACGACAGTAATTTATTTACTTCCCCCATTTGCTTGATTAAGCCCGGCTTGTTCGTTTGTTCCACGCAGATTTTGTTTATGGGTCGGGCACTAAAAAGTTAAATGTCACTTTGAAATTAAAGCGTAGAGCTGGAATTTCGTTGTATTGCATGTATTTTTTATAAATTGTATACAATTACCGTCTTTACTTTTTTAGGACAGATGTCCCAAATTCTTAACTGATGTCCACGGAGAAAAGTGTAACATAGATAATACAGATAAAAGGAAGGCTGACACCAACGAGATGGTTTGAATACTTTTGTTGAGGTAGCAGGCATTCGATGGATTCTAACTGCATCGGTAGCCCGGGACAGTGCTCCCAATGCTCTGTCAAACTATCTGGATCAGTCCGCGTGGAATCCTTAGAGGAGGCTTTCGTTCAGCAACACTAATGATGATGAAGTCATGTTGGCACGAGTTGTATTTGTTTTATGACTTTTTTAAATTCTTAACGTATACATTTATTTGGCACGTTATTAAATTGAGTTTATGTAAGGATACATTTTAAGATTGAATCAACCGTTTAACTATTTATATTACCTGTTACTTATAACCTTACTCATGCTTGAACGCCTCCAGGGATTTGTGCCCTTGATTCTCTTTCGAATTGGATTGGGGAGAACTTGCAAATATATGGGTAGAGATGCTATCTAACTTATTGATCTTTATATAAGTTAAGGGCAGATTCGGAAAACACTTTTATGCTGGAAAGAATTTAGCATATATTTTTCGGTTAGCTTTTCTCAACTTTTGTTTAATCAAATCTAAGAAATATAGGACTGTACCAATTCAATATTATTTAGCGTCTTTAATGCCATATGAGTTTAGCTCCTGTATCGAGAATAATACAAATTCCTTTATTAATTATCTCTTTCTCCCTTCAACTTATCTCTGTTGGACAGAAATCTCCCCCATTTTACGTTACAAAGTATACCTACTTAGGTCCTTTGTTTTACCAATCAAAACTCCACTTACCTACTTAATAAGGTAACATAATGCAAATAAGTTTGTATTTATTTAATATTGAGTGATAAGATAATGATTAATTACAGTAGTGTTATAATTTTTTATTTATTTTGGAATTTTGTGCTTTTATTAGATACCACGTTGTTTAAAGCTATTGTTTTTTTATATTTCTATTATCTCTGTTAATTGTAGTATTCTTACGTATTAATGTATTTCGTGTTTTGTATTGTTTTTGTAGTCAAATAAATAGTTTTCTTTCGAAATGAGAGGTGATGTCATTTTTCATTATTACGTTATATTTATGTAATAATATTATATTATCTGTGGTAACATTAATAAATGTCTGCCATTTTGTCTTCTTTCAAATGACAGTGGTGCATACATTCCCGCGTTGAGCCGAACCGATTTAAGTTGCCGCCGCAACCGCTGTACATGAACTTTTTGCAACGAGCCGTGTTTATATCATAGTAGTACCTATGAGGAACAAATACACTCATTTAATACATAAATTACATGTGTTTTACAATAAACACGAATTCTTACTGCCTGCCTAATTGCAAGTTGATTTTAATGCAAATTGAGATCGCGGTATGAGAAGTTACTAACTTACAACATGACGATATTAGGTCACGCCTGGATATTAAATCACAGTCGGCCTGGCTTAGTTTTTCAGCTTGCTTTTAATATATATATGACAACCTCAAAGCTCACAGCTTCTGCAGCTTAGCCTATCTTCGAAGGGCACTTTTAGCCGCCCGATCCCGGCCATTTGCCCGGTGAAGCTGTAAAGGCCATGTGCGACCCACAGCAGCAGTCATGTAGAAAATAGTGCACAGGCTTTCACGCACAGCATAACTAAGGGTAGTTTGGTCCGTAAACGACTACCATACTTTGATGATAGTTGGGACCAACGACTTATCGTGCTCTCCGAAGTCTGTTGACTATTAGATAACCGTAGCTTAATTAATGCAAATCTCGTCACATCTTATTGCAATTACATATTATAAAGGTTTCCTATATGAATAACATGCAATATAAGCTGCGCACACCGTCATTGATCCCGCCCTATTCCAGCATCGGATCCCGCTAAACCTAGCGGTTAACCGTAATGGATTTCGGGTGTCGGCCACATGAATAGATAATTGACATCCTCATTATTATGTGAATTTACTGAACCATTAACCTTTTAGGGCCTTTAATTAGGGCGGGATTTAATCACTAGCGCTGAGTTCGATGTCGTCGAGTGCACTGTCACGAAAATTAAGGATTTCCCTAACGTATAGCTTAATAGTGATTAATCGTTTTTACTACGCGATGCGTGGTATAAAGCACGGAGTGGAATGGCCATCTATATTGTATGGACGGCCTGTGCCGTGCTCTGGGACGCTATTGGCCGAATTATTAATTAATTTGGTAAATTGTATTACAGGAATGCTTTTATCTTCTCAGTAAGTTTGATATTGAGTTGTATTCACAGTAGGGGAGACCGAGGGGAGTTGAAACAAAGGTGAGTTGAAACAGTACAGATTTCTCGGTACTTATAACTATAAGGAGTTGGTAACATCCCTTTTGAATCACTATTATCTACCCGCGAAGCAGTCAGTAGCGTCGGTGGCATCAGTCGTGCGGTTTAGGAGTTCTGCATGCCATGTGACAAAAATCGTGAAAAGTAAGTTGAACGTTTTTTTACAATGCCTATAATTTTATAAGGGTTTTGTATTTTGGTTCCAATTAAACATATTTCGTAAGCTTATTAACTAAAGAAACATGATATATGTTTGGTACAATTGATTTTCTGGTATCAGCGTCTTGATTTTGGTTTAAATAAAAATTGGGAAGTTTTTTCTTACTAAGGAGATTTGAAACAAACTGTTTCAACTCTCCTCGTTTTCATTTTTACATCGGTCAGCAGTCAACTTCTAACATGAATATGTTTTTTTGTTGATTAATTTCGTTCCTGACTGCAGACTATAAAAGAAAGACTGAAAAGAAAGAGAAAAGAATGGCGAGTCACGAAATATACCTATGATCTCATAGCATAAAGAGTATCTTTGCATCAGAAAAGTCTCCGTGATGCGGCTTTCAGTTACAATTAAACTTTATTACCTTCCATTTAGAGTTCCGTAGCTAAATAGCAAAAAACGGAACCCTTATAGATTAATAAATAGCAAGTCTGTCTGTCTGTCCGTCCGTCCGTATGCCCTTTTTTCTCCGAAACTATAAGCACTATGCTATTCAAACTTTGTAAGTATGCATTCTGTGAACCGCTATTAGGTTTAAATAAGAAACTTGAAAAAAAAATTTTGGGGTTCCCTATACATTGAACTGAAACTCAAACATTTTTCTTTCATCGTACCCCCACGTGTGTGGTATCAATGTGTAGGTCTTAAAAATGGTATTGAGGTTTCTTATATCATTTTTTATAAACTGAATAATTTGCACGAGAAACACTTTCAAAAATGAAAAAAGTGTGTCCCCCTCCCCTCTAATTTCTAAACTATGGGGTTGACAAAATCGAAAAAAATATATGATGCACATGACCATAAAATCTAACAACGAAATTTAGTTTGAACGATTTCTGGTGTGAAGTTTCTATTTATTCGTCATAAACGGTGAACCACTATTTTTTCATATTAAAGCTGTAGTAGGTGCCTAAGTAAATAAAAATAATTTTATTTTATGTAACTTGCTGCTACGGAACCCTCCACGGGCGAGTCCGACTCGCGCTTGGCCAATTTTTTGAATTTATTATATTACGAATATAACATGTAATCCTGTGAAGTTTTAATCTGCGGAAACTAATACTGTCCAAGAAAAAAATGCTTAAAGTTTACGAAAAACGGGAGTGGTTAGGTTAATTTTACGCCATATTGAGTAATTTTGACGTTTAGTACCAACCTGACCAACTTTTATTTAGTAAACATATATTATTAATGTTGCAATTATCCATGTTACTTTAAAAAATAGGCTAAGTAGCATTTCACGGCTTTAATATAGAAAACAGTTCTGTTTTTTTTTATTTCTCATGAACAAAACGTAATCCGCCATTTTGCGCTAATATTCAAGAAGATTATCAACAAAACTACTGAGTATAGGTATCACTAGGTTTGATTTGATTAGAACTGTGACCAAATACGCGCGAGCTAAGCGAGCGTAGCGAGTGTGCTGGCGACCGGCGAAGCGCCAGAAGCAATGTTTTTCTTATAAACAAGTTTTTGTGATGAATTCTAATTTTGAACTCTTTTTTAAAGGATTATCTCCTCCACCGCTCTCCAAATTAGGGGAACCCAACATTCTAATTGGAAACAAAAGTGTTACTATTTTTTTCTCGTAAATGGGGGGTTTCCGCAACCTCCCCTTTTGCAGGGGGGCTCCCTGTGTCCCCCTTTTCGCCCCCCACCCCGAAAAACAATAACAACACGTAATAATTCTAAAGTCCTTCCCCTTCGGGATCAGTCCAAGAGTTGATTATTTGAATAAGACATGTATTGGCCTACTTAACTGATATATCAGTGTAAATATTAATTAAACATTTATTTCGTAAATATTTTAACTTTAGTTTGAATAAATACTGTTAAATTATACAATTTATTATATTATGATATCATAATTTTTATTTTACAGCCGTTAATATTCTTAAAAATCATATGTTTCAACTCCCCTCAGCCACTGTTTCATCTTACCTCGGTATGAGGGGAGTTGAAACAAGTTGACTTTTTACGGTAAAGACGTTAATTAATGTTAGCCATTCACAAGTTTATGGAATGACCTAACGATACGTATTAATATCATGAGGTTTATCTCTATAGTTTTTCGTGTATGAAACAAAATGTGATAATTGTTTCAACTCCCCTCGGTCTCCCCTACCAGAAATCCTTCCTAGAAGAGGACTATTATATTTATAGATACTTCTCTGTATTTCGGGAAGACGGTACTGTATCTTGTGATATAACTGTGTAGAATCTCTTCTAACTTCTGTCATCCTAACTAGGTCTCCCTTAGTTCTGTCATGTAGGATGATGATGATGCGCAAGCAAGCGTACACAGAAAGGAATTACTACCCAATTATTACCTATCGACATATTAAATAGAAGCCAAGACGAATGGCTTCCGAAGATCTTCACGAAGGAATTCAAGATCTGTACTAAATCCCTTCGCCGTTCGCTACGCGCTCATACAAACTGATAAAAAAGGTAGGTACTTACTTTAAGTCCAATAGTGCAGCAATAGGTATATCTTTTATATTAAAGGGCTTGATTTACATTTTATTTTGCCAATAAATAATGACGTGAAGTTTGATCATGAACATTTGCGTAATATAGGTACCTACATTTTGCATAAGAGGCGCATTACACAATTTTGTATTGGTCCATCAGACCCATGCCTTATGTTTTTCGTTGGTTACGAACATTAATATTCCAAAGCTACTTACTTCCATTCGGGCTTGTACAACAATGCGCAAAAGGTAATTCCATTATACTTTGGTCTGCATACTTCACCCATTTGCAAAAAGAATCCTTCTTATTTTCGTCTTTATGCAGAAGCTTTGCGTTTGCTCGACGACGTTATACTAATCTACTTACTTGTAAAACACACCCATACAAAATCCGGGGTCGTGTTGTAAAGAGCAGGCTTTACTTTGAGGAACGTTTCTGAGAACCGTATACCCGGTGCCTGTGACAAATCATAAAAGGAAATTAGACTATATGTAGTCGGTAAGATTAGTCGTTAAAACTCGCTTTGAAAAGTTCTTGCAGTTTTTGGAAAAGAAAGAAAAACGTTTATGAACCACATTAACGCATAAATTACCTGCCAATTCGTAAAAAACTTAAGAGAGAAGAGAACATAGACAGAAAGAAAAATAAGTTGAAAAAAATACAAAAACAAAATCACCGTAAGGCAAAAGTATTATGGTGGTGGTATTATACTAGCAACTTATTTAATGCTGAATGTTGAATCATAATCATAAGCGCCTATGACGTTCCACTGCAAAGAATAGGCCTTCTCACACAGCATAGCCATCAGGAGATAATGTTAAATACAAGTTCTCAATGCTCAAGGTACCTACGCTAACGTTCAGCCTGCTCAATCCACTAGAATTGATTGAAGGAACCATTCTTACCTCTGCAAGACCTTTCACAGTCACTTGATGAATCGAACCTATTTTTGTTTCCTTTGGAACCTAAATAAGTTAAAGATTTACACTGATCGGTGCGTATGTCGTAATAATATCTGAAACAATATGCTAGTCATAATTATGTTTAAATTACGTCTAATTAGGACTTGTTAAAACGTCAATTATTACCAATACCAAACATTTGCTAATAAACAAAATATATTAAGAAGGTGCGCCAAAAATCTCAACAGTAAACTGCCTTTCATAACAGCCTTTGTTGTGCAATAAGGATCGTATTTTTTTTTATAATATATTCACTGAAATTCACACAGCGCCATCTATAGTGTGTTTTTTTTACCCGTGGAGTAATTTGACATTTCCAGTGTTGCACAGTTCTGACTGTTTTTTAATAGTAATGTACTTCCATCGGTAAATTAGAGATTATTTTATGTACTTCAATCGGTAAATTAGAGATTATAAATTCCTGATTTATAAATGATTTCCACATATTTCTTATGAAAATTTAGGCCAATATGTGACAAAAAATTGGGTGACCAGTATTGACAAGCCACGTTGCAAATCTTGTGATGAACAAAGGTGTAATTTAAGTAACCTTTCGTATTAATATTTATCGTTACAAAAAGGTAGATGTTTATTTCTTCATTTACTAGTGCCCCAAAAACGACTGAACCGGTTTTAATGAAATTTGGGATGGATTTTTGAAGTAGAACGCTAAAATTTTGTATGCGGATTAGTTGTAATAAATGAAAAATACAACATTTTTTTTCCAAATTACTCCCCTTCAAAAAGGGGTGGAAATAGTATATGCGACTTTTTGGAGTTTTAAAGGTAGGAAGCTAAATAATGGTATGCGCACTATTTGTCACAAACGATAAATCTCGCATATTGCGTTGTTCCCAAAAGCCTTAAAAGAGGGGGGAGATTTATACTGAACTTTTCGAAATTTTCAAATTTAGGTGCTCAACTGAAAGACGTGTTGTGTTGTGATTTCGTGTACAAATCAAATCTCGCAGATTTTTTTTTTAAATCTACCCCAAACTTTTAAAAGTGGGGAAGGGGGGATATTATACCGAGAATTTCTCAGTTTTCAAAGGTAGGTTAAAGATTCATATGCAGTATAAATCTCATGAAAATAATACAGATTCCGTTTTTTACAAAGCCACCCCCAAAGTCTTAAAAGTATGTGGGAACTTGACAAACGAATTTTCGCAGTTTTTAAGGTAGGAAGCTAAACATTGGTATACGGACCACTTTTCATCAACAAAAATATGCGGTATCATTTGCATTTTCACAAGATTACCCCTAATGCCTTAAAAGTGGGGTGACAATTTTAAATAGGACTTTTCGTAGTATTTTAGGTAGGAAGCTAAAAATTGGCATGCCGTCTTTTTCCCTTCGACAAAAAATGGATATACATACTAATATTATCATCATCACAACATCGGAATAGAAAGAAAGGCTATCTCTGTACTAAATTTGATCAAAATTGGTTCAGGAGTTAAGGCGTAAAATAATCGCCTTTATAATATTAAGAAGAAGGGATTTCTACGTAAGTATATTAAAATAAAACCTACGGTTTTAACTGATTAAAAATTTCGTTCGCTAATAAAAGAAATGACAGGCATTTTCTAAGCATGATTTCACCTGGAAAAGTCTAATAATTGTTAAACGTTCGGTATAAAATTAAACATTAAAATTACTTAATTCGATTTGTTACTATTTGACTTAGTTTCGAATTTATTTCCATCCATTTATTTTTGTGTCCAGTAATAAAAACCGAATTTTTCGATTGAAACCGGTGCGTAAAGCACTATTAAATTTAAGCTGGTATCACTAATTTAGAGTTTAACATTAGGGATTGTCAAATTACTCCACGGGAATAAAAAACAGACTATAGCACCAAGTTAAGCGTGAAGCCTGTATTATGAGTACTAAACAACGGATAAACATACTTATATACATTTTTTTTTAACTAAATACATATTATACATAGAAAACACCCAGACCATTACAAACAGACATGTTCATGCACACAAATGTTTGTTCTGCCCGGGGATCGAACCCGGAACCCTTGGTGTTGCAGTCGACGTCTTAACCGCAACACCAATTATAATATAATTACTTAAGAAATTACAATATGTGTATATAATTACCTAAGAAATTATATTATGAGCAGATAAGACCAATACCTAATATTTTCGAATATATAACCATCACAAAAGTTATACCGGGTTTTTTCAAAGATAAAAATATTCCAATTTTACCTACATCCGATAGATCGATGCCCATTTGTTTTGGTAAGTTTATAGTTGAACCATGAACTAGTATCCATAAAACAAGCATCACGACTAAACGTACGGTAGCCTGAGTGTCTTCGGATATTGAAATATATTTTTTTTTGTAGAAAACGAAACAAAATAACCGTTACATATATAAAGTTAAATAACCATTTCTAACTTATCGGCATACTTACTTTAACATTTTTTTGTTCCCAATACCTCTATTTGGTTGAAGCTGACACCAATAATCCCAATCCCAAACCTTCCCACATTTTATAACTTCCCCCAGGTTTTGCCCAATTGTTCACACCTTTCTCTCTTTCATTTTGATTATTTTCTACGTTATAATATGCCAACATAGTATAATTTTTCATAACTTCTTGGTTCCCCTTCCAAACATCCAGATATTCCATCCATTTTTCTTTCCACTGGCTTTGATAATAATCTTTCCATTTGTTCTTCCATTGATCCGTATTATACGATTGGTCCTGCTTGTTTTTCAATGTTTCTTGATATTTTTTCCATTGCTCTATCCATTCCTTCCACTGTGTACGATCTATTAAAATTTATTAATGAACAAGGTGCTACAATTTTCCACGAACTAAAATAGATTCTTCAACAACGGTGATCATAAAACTAAACAGTTTTGAACCGCGATCCCAGACTTTGATGATTGTTTAAATCAAATAAACAATGGTTAGGAATTATTTTATTTGTCACTAAATATCCGTTTAGTTATGATAAATTACAAAATATTATTTTTTTCTATGAAGAAGGAAAAACCCTATGGAGAAGCATTTTTTAATGTTTTGCGAAGCTCCTAATTAAAGCCAATGTTGCCATAGACATGGGCTTTATTTTCAAATCCTACTTCCTAACATACTTCATAACCTTATGTTTTAACAGAATTTCAAGAAAACTTACTATTTTCTCCACGTTCGTATGTTCTCTTTATAAATAATGGTACAGTAGGAACTCTTACTAACTCGTGTGGATCAATATTGATACGCCTGTGAATTGATGTTGGTTTAGGACTAGTGGCAGCCTTCACAACTGCTGTGGTCAGTGTCATAGAGCCACCGCGCGCTGAATGAAACCCAAACATCGCGAACAGGAACAATGAAAGATAATCCAAACCCTTTTTCATTTTAAAAAATTAAATGTCTCGTAAATATTCGCGACCGTTACTGACCGCAATAAACGATAAAAACAAGGGCGAACAAAATTTATATTGCCATAAAAAATATTATCGCAAACACAGAATGTTGGTGGTATGTCGAACTGGGGTCGTGTCGGTGTAGGTATTAAATAATAATGCATACCTATCGCACTTGACAAAAACATATGTACCTGTTGGTGATTTTTAAGATAATGTAGGTAATGACTATTCATTACATTATTTTATCGAATGTATCTCAGTTTAAAGTATACTCCGTTGGCGTAGTTTGGCTTCCAAAAGTCATTTTTCAGGCCTAAATTTAATAAATTATTTTTGACTTTGTGTAAAATTCCCTCTGAATTTTACTAGCTCGCCACAAAAACTAAGCGTGCACAGGCAAAACGGTGAAAAGCGGTAATGATTCCGCACAATGCATTGTTGATACAGCATATGTTTGGTGATCTAATAGCGTTTACAATTTGCATAACCTAACGCATTGGTGCGGCGTGCCGGCACTCGGCCCCTGCCGAATTGGATTAACGCTAACGACGCGCCATTCTGCGAATTCCAACTCCAAGGCTCACCGGACCTCATAGATTATGTTTATGCAAAACTAATATGTTAACCTAGTGCAGTCCACTGCTAGACATCACCATCATCGGCATTGTCAGATGATACAGCATTGCTTTTAACATTATAGAAAAATGAAACATTTGACGATGTAAACGATCTCATAAGTAATGCATTGAGTTTACAGTTAATGATTTATTTCTTAACAATAAATATCCACTGACATTCACTCAACGCCATTTAGCCCAGTTAAGCGTGAAGCTGTAGTATGGATACCTACTAAACACAATATTTTTGTGATAAATCATATTTAACATAGAAACACCAGCCCATACACACAGACATGTCCGGGGATCGAACCGGAACCCTTGGTGTAGTGTTCGACATGGGTCGTCTCTTGTTTACAATTCTCATTGCCTAATGTGGGTAGATCAACACAATATTACTTTGAATAATGATACTTAAAAATTGTTGATAGTGCCGTATTTTATAGGAATTACTATAGATTCAGTGGGGAGCTCAAATGGAAGCTTTGTAAGGTAGACTTAGCTCAGCAGTGTATGCAGTTAGGAAAATATGGCTCTTAATAGATATTGATACAGCAAGATTCTCCAACAGCCCCATTCTTAAAAGTAAAGTGGCAACACTTATTGTATTAGCATTTCAATCTACATGTAGAAAAGCCTCACTGGAGGCTTGCTGGGCACATTGCCGGACACTCGGTGGTATCCAATCGGATTACTGTTGACGACGCACTATTCTGTGCCGCATAAGGACTCCTGCCTGCACAGCCTTGCCTGGCAGATACTGACGAATAGGGATGATGACAATTTTTTTTTCTGTTAATATATCGATGGACCATAATAATAGAAACATTGGTAAAAAAATTACTCCGTTAACATTAAAACTCACAGAGATTTTCCTATAAAAATACATTATTGGCCTTTCCAAAAACGCTTCATACAAATGGCTACCTAGTTATGACATCACGCATCAGTAATTAGTACGCATAGTTTGTGAATTTTGTACTACATTAAATGTTGCGTTTACTAAAACGGTTTCATAGCAAAAGTTGCTTTAAATTGTATGTGTTATCCTTTAAAAAAGAATTTTTTGACAATTAATGTACTTTAAAATGGACTTGCCCATCTAACTTTGAAGACTAATAAAATTCATAAAACATGAGTTTTCGAGCTGAGAGTAAGCACATCGTTATATTTAACACAGATTTGTAATAATATGAAATAGTTCTTACGATTTCAGGACCCAGTCATCATGCCTATTGCACCGGGCAGCATTGATGCGGACTTTGGCAAACAATACTGAATGCTGATGGATTCTAAATGTAGCACTATTTATTGGTTAACTTGCTGATGTAGCATACATATGTTACCTATATAATTTTTTTGAAAGATATTTCTCGTTAAAGCCTTTTCTAAAAAAATAATGTAAGTAAATAACTATTGAAAACCTTGAAAAAAAAACAAATGTTTTTGTAATTGTTTTCAAATTAAATAGTAAGTTAATTTAATAGCCATAATTAGTTATTTTTCTATATCACATATTCAAAAATTTGGAGACTGAACACAGAAATGTGAATTTGTTACCGAACAAATAAATTTAAAATTATTATTACACTTCTTAAATCTGCTGTGAATATTAATGTTTAATGAAACCGTTTATCAAACGGGATTTTAGAGTTTGTCTAAAATTTCTAACATAGTGTGTCTGCCATAGATATCCGGTACCTACCTAATTCGCACGGAAATTTTGAGGGATTTAGAAAGTCCTCTTTCATTCATACTCTGGCGACCTGTCTTTACCTACATGACATTGTAGTAGGTGGGGTACCTAAAAGACAGGTAACATCTATCAATGAAGATTAAAATAGAGTTTAATTTTCTCGCCGGCTCCGCTGCTTCAAAGCTTTTAAGCGCAGATACGATTGCAGTCTACGAGGATTAATTGGCATAGTTTTTCATTCCGTCCGACTCCGGGAATGGGATTACAAGCGGATCCGCTGGCGACGTTAATAATTGATTGTCATTATGGTTATGACAACAAAGCCAATTTCTTCGGATCGCCTTAGTGCCTTACGTTGCAAAACTAGTACTCAGGTTGCCGAGAAATGTCGTCTTGAACCATTCATTACCTACAATATTTTTTATATTTTCGTAAGTAATGTAGGTAAAGTTGATACTACGTGGGGTGAGGTACGAGGAAGTACGAGTAGGTATTTGCGCCTAATTACTTTACGTCACTGTCATTCATCCAGGTAATCAGTGGGTATATGGATCATTCATCCCTCACAGGAATAGGGGTCTGATACACACAGGTAACTAGAGGGTAGACGATCGGTTCGACCTCATGTCATCAAGGCTTTGTCATTTGAATCATTGGATGCTACCGCAAATTATAAAAGATATAAATCGATTTTTCTTTTAGAATTAACACTTTATGATTGGACAACATGTAGATAATTGCATATACGAAGGTACCTAATATTTCAAGTGGCAACCATTGCTTGTGATTAATAAGTAAATGTGACCTGGACGTTGCGACTTATATCATTCTAATTTAAAAGGAAGGACATGCTAACGAAAATATAATTCAACATGAACCATCCTGGCAGTTATCATCGACTGCCAAAAACCTTAAACGAATCATCAACCAACCTAGTAGTAGGGCGCACGAAAGTTAAACAACTATATAGGTATATATTTTGACTTATTAAAACCATGAATCATTAAGAATAAGTCCTAGGTATTTCATGAATGCTACGAATTAGTAGAATAAATAAAACTGAAGAAGGCTTCCATTAAAGAATATTAAAAAAGCCAGGCAAATAGCGCCATCTAGTCTCCACATCGCCAAATAATCCAATCATTTGAAAAGCTCGGCAAAAATCGTAGCTTTGCAGGCTGAAATGAAATCGGCATTGTTAGATATGACGGGCGTGTACCCAGCAGCCGTAGGACGAGAGTACGAATTAACATGACGTCGTTTAAATTCTTGGATCTTTTACGTTACTAGCTACGGTTCTGATTTAGGTTCGCCAAAAAATTACAAATGTATAAAGAAATCTAGCAGTCCTCAAGAGTGGTACCGATGTTTTAATACATCCGTGTTCGGCAAATTGTATTACTACCAACCAGATATATATAATTTATATTATGTGTGTATATATATATATATATATATATAATATATATATATATATATATATATATATATATATGTGTATATAATATATATTATGTATGTATGTTGTATATATGTGTATGTATACAGGTATAAAAAAGCAGATATTATGTCATCAGTGCGCACATCGTGTGAAGACCTGAAAACGTCAGCGTTGCTAAAAGGTCAAAAAGTAACCTTTTAGGTGATATTTGATGTAGCTCCACCTGTCTAATCTTCAAATTAGTTTAAATTTTTGTAGGTCAATAGGGTATTTTATGTAACGTGTTAGTCGTGTGGGGACCCTTAAGAGTAAGGTGGTGTCGTAAAAGCCCACAAAGGGATAATATACCCGATGGTGGGCAGCACAGAAGCGAAATGCAAAAGTCGTCGCTCGTTCTCCAATACAGTTCAATATGAATAACCTTAAGACGAATATGAAATACAGCTTTAGATATAGACACTTATGGTGTCGTGAATGTGACGATAAAATAGAGATAATAATTAGTAGAAGTACAATTATTATTCTCTATTTTTACCGTCTAAGTAACTACGTCAATCAGTTCAATAAATATCATGTTACGTTTGGTTTAATAAGATAAAAAATTGGACTTGAAGTGTGGATGATTTTTTTTTTCAATATTATAAATAAGAAAATCTATTCGCATCGATCAGTAAAAATATTCCAACGGAACCATTTCATTTGTTTTCGAGACAAACAGCGAAGAAACTGACTGTCTTGCAATCTCGAGCAAAAGAAACCTAACTGTTACTACTAAATGGGTATGAATAGTCCGGTGCTTAGTTGAAATCCAATATAACTGAAAAGTTTCGGTAGTTTAATCAACCAGGCATAAAACCGGACTATTGGTTTGGAGGTCTACTTTCCTCAAGTACCTATATTTTTATATTACTAGTTTTGTTGCACTAATCACTTGATGTAAAGTCGGTATATTTTTGTTGTTAGAAAATGTGTCGCGTCAGCAAACACTGCGTTCCTATTGAGGTTCCACATTAAAATGTTAAACTCTTTGAATGTGTCAATGTTAGTAAAGTCCTCAAAAAAAAAAGTTTCAAATACTTGTGTTGTACCCTAAAATTTCTCGGGTGACGGGCGCAGTGCGGCATTGATGGGTAATCATAACTGTTTATCAGTTAATGGTTTCCTTCAATGCCGCTCTGTCATGGACAGGCGTATCACTTACCATCATGTGTGCGTCCTGATCGACCTGTTCACTTCGTAACATAAAAAATTGAAAACTAGTAACATTGTGCAATTGCTATAAGTACTTTTAGTAAAAAAAATTTCTCGTTCATTTCTATATATGTCAACAAACGGTAGCACCTCCTAGGCGTAATGTCATCCATGTCGACCGCTAGGGTATTACTTTCGTACAAAATAAACCAAATTAAACAAATATAGGATTATATTCAGAGAAACATTCAAATCCAACATAGCAAACATTGGAGTACATTCCAATAGTTTGTACAAGCTGTGTACAGTGGCGGCCGGGGCGAGCCCGCGGCGTCATCGAACAATATTATAATCCCATTTGCCATTATTATTTCGGCATTTATCTAAGCCACTACGTTTTTATGATCGTCTCATAATACCTTAATTCGTGTTAATGAAAATATCGCAACCAACACACATTGTTAAAACAAAACCAAACTTCGCTGGCCCGGCCGCAAGACGCGTCGCACCGACATTGGTGCACAATGTGAATAGGTTAACATCTAATAGTGTAATGAAAACAAAAAAGGGTATAAATTAAATTAAGTATTCCCATTTTAGATGACTAAAATGTCTTAAAACGTCTAAGGCATCTTTACGAAAACTTATTGTATTTTTCTTAATTTATTACATCATATATATACATAATTTCGACATAATCATTTATTAATAACGTAACATTTCTCTGGCAGGTCAAGTAAAAAATTAAATAGTAACATATACATGTGTTTGATGTTGGAAGGGGGCTTACAGCCAGATATAACAATACGGTGCACGTGTTATATACCATATTAGGTGTAGTGGCGTGCACTAGAGGGTCACTGCTCGGCCCGCATCAAGCCTAACCGAAAACTGCATCGACATAATACGCTCTCACAATTTATACATTAAAAAAATACAAATGAGAATGATTTTATTACAATCAACCAGTATTCGTTTCAGTTACATCACCGTGGCATTGCGCCTCAAATGTACACACATGTTTTGGCAATTCGACAATCATTAAAACATTATACTATAACTATATACTTCAATAATTTCTAACTGGGTTATACAGAGATTTTGTATTTAGAATATTCGTTATGAAAGGCGAGCGCAGACGAGGACGGCGATCCTCTTTATTGCTTAGAACGTCGGCGCCGGGCCATCGAATCACTGCGGCGACCACGTCTTTTATATTATACTCTCAATCGTGGCATTTATCCATAGTGACAATAAAATATACTGTTTCACTATACAGAGTTAAATGTACCTGTACTATATGCGAACTTAAAGGCCACATTTATCTACATTTAACAAAACAATAACAACGGGTCGCCGGAGTGACGCCTCAACCTTACGGTCTTCTGAAAGCGCAAACCTACATGATTTGTAGTCACCTAACAATACGAGTGTATGTGCAGTAGCTATGTACAAGCACACTAATTTTACTATCACAATCACAATCATTGACAATTTAAAACAAGATGCATGCCTTCATTATTGTACATGCGACGATTTTCAATGGAAACATTATACATGACCGTGACAACATCAAAATATTCTTGAGAAATGCATGAAACTGATCATGATTACGCTAATCATATAAAATTACTTGGCCCGATAGAAACATCTCTAGTCAATTAAAATTGTATTTTATATTAAATGTATAAAAATAACGTACAGTTTCGCCATGTTTCGCACATGCAACAATTTATTAATACATAATAATTGCACTATAAAAAACTTTTCTTACCCAAGTTTCACGCATTCCTATAACCAAATTATAACATCAAACCTTTAAAAAAGTATGGATATGTAAAATGTATTAGTATATAATAAAATATAGTGTAACAGGACTACACACTGACAATGATATTATAAAGAGCAAAACGACAACCATAAGCTTGTTTCGTAACACAGAAAACTTCAGGATATTCTTGTCCTCTAGACTCGCCGCCGCACAAGAAATCATGCTCAGAAATGTTAAATATCATCACTTTGAACACTTTATAACAAATGATCCATTTTTCAACTCAAGCGCCTTATGTAAAATATCTTAATTTAAAATTTCATTCAGTTAGATATCGATTAAAATCTATATTTGTTACCCTCGCTGGGTTTATTGCGTCAGCTATATGTATCGTATAGGCCACATACACCACAGCAAGCGACAACACAGGCACATTTGACTATATAAAATACTCTTAAACACAGTCGTTACAATATATTTTCTCATCATACAAATTCGTATCTAAATAATGCTGTATACTCTGTTTGCAATGTCTAATTTTGCCGAATCACCAAAAACATAGGACCACACCACCGAGGGGAGTGGCGCACGGCTGGACACTCGCGATCGGTGACCAGTTCGACGTTATTAATACAAGGTAAAATAAATTACACAACGATTTGGTACACTGGTGTTCAAGACGTCGGGGAGGCTACAACGAACAACACTGGAAATGCTTATAGGCGTTTTAAATAACAAATTGACACATCTTCAACAAAACCGACCATCAAAATCTACTTGATCTTAAAAGATTTCATCAAATGCTACACGCGATGATTCGTGGATAATAATACTAGTTATATCGACATCATTCGACGTTCACAACAACGCGAGTTGTTCAAGGTCCCGTCCTCAGCGACTGTCCTGATATGGGCACACTATGGGCATACAAAACAAGCTATCGTTAAAAAATATATTTAAAAAAGAAACTAACAGTTTGAACGTTTCGCTAGCAGGACTACTATGTGGCCACACGTGTGCCCACGCCACGTGTTCACGCAGAACATAATCACCCAACTTATCTTACGAGTCAAATATAATATTTTAACAATAACTAGGTAGCTTTTGTCCAGTAAACACGTGGCGTAAGCCGTGTCACGGTTTCCATTCACTACATGATAAAGCAAGGTAAACAAGTAAATTTTTGCGTTTGTGGTATGAATAACGTGTAGATAAGGCTATTTATTTTTACGAGTCCACGACAATAACACAGCATTATAACAATCTTAAGTCCAGCATATAATTCAATTTACTCTATTCATTAACGGTGCCATGGATTTCATATTTCGACGTTTGCAATATACTAGAAAGTGAGAAACATTTGGTACTGTTTTTAAGGCTCGTAGCCCGATAAATATTGAAAACTGTAACTATAGTCGAGATATTAACAATTGAAACTAGATAAAAATTCCTGATTCCATCAATAGTATACAATACTAGTGCATTAGTGATCGAACACAAAGGATGATATAGAAACAATTGGATTTATATTATAAGCGAATGTGGTTAAAAGATGGCACTGTTGAACAATCTATTTTATGTGATCATGGATAACAGATATAAATATAAAATTACCTTGAACCACGTTCTTTGACAGCATAGATGGCGAATGCCTCATAATAGCACAAGCTGACCGGGATATTTAAACAGAATTATAGCTCAATTGGAACTAGAATACGTGGACCAGCCTGTCAGCTTTGCCTTAAGTAGACGCATAACAAACACTAGTAGAGCTCTATGTCGAATTTAACAATGGAATTTATATTGTTTGGTTTCCCGAGAGTCAAAATATTAAGAGGCCCAAATGGTAACTCAGCATTTGCGTTGAACGCGTCACAGTCAGTGTCATGTCACGTATGAAATCCACGGCAACAACAACAGACGAGACTCAATTGTAGATCTTGATCGCCTTCTCGAGGTAGTTGACGCGCGAGCGCTTTGGCGTCTTGTTGATGTGCTCGAGCCCCAGCCACGGCCGGCCGTCGGGTCTGGCAGGGACATATCTTTATTACATTTTAGCACACATTCTCTACTGAATTGATACTATAAACAAGTTGGGCAGCTTTTTAGGTAAGCATTGTTATTTTGAAAGACATAATAACTATTAAGAAAAGATCTGTTAAGAATTTATAATCTTACAATTTCAAATTAAAAGATTATAAAGCCTACTTCAAATGTCTACTTTCATAATAATATATCAAACAGTAAAACTTGTTTTAAAAACTTTATAACGAACTTAAAATTAATTAAGAGTGATTCTTAATAACTCTTAATTTATCTTAAGAAAAAACTTCTATTGCGTTATCGTGTTCAAAAAATGGGTTAATTTATACATTCCACTTTTCTATTTACTAAAACAGGTATATAATACGAAGAAAATGACAGTATAATTAAAATAAGTATAAAATATAATACTCACTTGCGTTACTACTTGGCTGAAGTCGAAAATGTTTATTGTCGCTCCTTCACTTATGTAATTAGGTCTGCCATTTGTCACTATAGCAAAATTGTACTGAAACAAACAAACAAGTCCATGATGTACAGTTGTATAAATCAATATTTATTGATTAGCCTAATATGGAATTGAAAATTTATTTACAACCACAGAGATCAAATTAGTATACATAAATTATTATAAATAACAAAGATAGTACAAAGTTACAAAGTAAAAATGTAAATAACAAACATTAAACATTGAGTGAAGTTTAACAATTGATATTACAATTGAAACATTGAATACATTATCAGCTTAAATAGATCTAATTCCTTAGATAAACAATAAACTAAGTAGATGCACAGTGACAAAAATATATCAACCAAAAATTATCTAAGCATAATTCCCAATGAACAAATTACCTTTTCCCTCCTTGTCAGGTATATCGAGCTTCTTCTGCAGGCGATCCTTGAGCGCCTGGAAGGGCTCGTTGTGCTTTACGCGCGTGTAGAACGGGATACCGAACGTCGCGTACACTTGCTTGTAGAAGTGTGCGCAAGGCACCAGAACCTCGTCCTCCTGCAAATAACAAGGACATGACTTGCAAATATGTTCTATGCTGTAACAACGTTGACTATACATAACCGTATAGGGTGGCCCTAGTAGCCCACGCGGACACAGTGTGGATTGGCCGACTTCACGCACAAACTTTATATCTTCTTACTTCGCAGGCGGACACAGTTTACCTCACGGTATATTCCTTCACCGTAAGAGCGGATGACGTAAATATAATTTTGAAAATTCGAAAACATATTTTTACGTGGCGGGATTTTAACCTGCGCCCTCCAGAACGGAGTGCAACAGATGAGCTACCGACGCTCGGGGACCGATATATCTGGCGCAAATTGGCAACTGTGTTTAGAAGCAAAGAAAGAGGGAAACAGAGAGTTCCAAGTTTATCTATACCTGCAACTGGACCTCATCTTTGGGTATCTCTTCTATTCTGTACAATCTGGGTGGCGTGATCGTGACCTGGTCCAACGTAAGCTCTGGGTCGGGGCCCGGTAGTACTTTGTGACACGACACCTCCACAATCCTTAACCTGGAAATAATTTTGGCTAAAGTTACTATCTATTAACTTCGTCGTTACTAATGACTTCATACCTTACATAAAACTAGCTAGATGTACAATCACAAAGAAATATCAACTAAAAAATGTCCGAGCTACTTGACTGATACGTTGACTTATTGTTATATTCATGACATAAAATTATTCATTAAAATTTTAACCTTAACGTGTCATTAAAAGGGTACAAAATCAAAAGCACAACCATACTACTATGTCACTTTGACTTGTAGCGAGCAACGTGATTATGAATGCAAAATTTCGCCCAGCTGACGCGATGTGCAAAATTTTGCCGAAGTCTCTTTTTGAGTGAGATTGTGCATCCAGTTAGTTTATCTCAGCTTAGTACCTTAGCAAGTAGTTAAATGAAATAATTATTTTTAAGAATAAACAAGTGCTTTCAGAAATACAAACTCACCTCCGAGACCCATCTGGGGACATTTCAACTACTTTAGCTGCCTCTTCTAAAATATCTGCTACTTTGCCACCTTTGTTTGGATATAAAATTAATTCCTTATCTTCTTTGTAATTTGGGCCGACCTGAAACATGTTTCGTATTTTTGTTTAATGTTCTAATAAGATTTATCGATCGATCAGCAGATCAAGTGCCGCAAGTGGAACGGACGTGGAGTGAAATGAAGCGTGAAGACCAACGAGATGGCGGAGCATGGATGCCCTCTGATCCAGAGGGCATAGGAAATAAGTCAAGTAATTTAAAAGAGAAAGAATAGTCTTGTGCAGATCATAAACTTACCCATAAACATTTGAACTGTTTTTGTTATCCAATCATTAACTTTAATTGATAATATCTGGTAAAACAACTTTTTAGGGCACTTTGGTTTACAGTACACTAATAAATCCTTAAGTATTCCGTCGTATGAGTATCTCAACGCTAATCCTGGTGTGTCCTTGTAACTACAACAATAAAAAGTAGAAATTAACATTCTATTTCAGCAAATGACTATAGTAGACATTGAACACATTCTACATTACCATGTTGTAAGTTATTCAACACTTTTGAGTATATTTCAAATAAAAAGAAAATTAATTATCTAATCACTGTGGTCATCTCAACATCATCATCAGCTCATTATACATCCCCACCGATGTGTATAGTCCTTAGCCGTCCACGGGGGACCAGTGCGGATTAGCCGACTTCACGCACAGCCATTGAATCTCTTCTCTCATCGTAAGAGCGACAGAAACGTACATATAATTTCGAAAATTCGAAAAGACATTGGTCATCTAGGTTATGTTTTTAAAACAATTATAAAGACTCCACTATGCGATGACATGTGCATTAGAATATTACCTAACCTACATACAATTCCAAGACATCCGAATAAAAACTTACTTTTGACACTTGAAGAACTGTATAAGGTAAGGATCGACGTTAAGGTGCTGCCCCACCGCCCTCGCCATCTGGTCGTAACGCATCTGCATTGACAACTCCATCGTGAACCTAGAGAACATTTATAGAACAAATAAATAACATGATCGATTTTTGTTTTGAAGCTTAATTTTTTATGAATTTTCGATTCTGAACAGAATTTTTTGTCGTATAACAAGAACTGAGGACCATAGTCTAGAACAAGACTCAATATTGATTTTTGAAAGGGATAGCGCTATATACGATAGATAGCTGCATCCCTTTCTAACCATATTCAAGTAAAGATCAATGCTCGAGTGTCGTTCCAGAATACGGGCCTTAGTTATATTAGTAGACTCTTTAATTGGATGACCATTTTGAGGTCAAATAATTTACTACATATGAAACCGGCATGGTCAATCAAGTTGCTTGTCGTGCATTATGCTGAACATAGAACAAGTCTATGACATAACAAGTTATGTAGATAATAAATCCTCTAAGTAATAGATTGTATGGCCAATGCAATCAAATTAAGAATATATATTTGTCCACATACTCTATCTTACTCTAGCCCTGCACTACTAAACTTAGGATCTATTTTATTTTCATATTTAATTGTAAACACTTTAATCATTTAATAAAATTTCAGTTTAATAACCGCGAACGCTGTCGCCGCCTCTTGCAGTATCCGTGGGGAGATAAAGGGCGGTGACGATTGTATTCCAATCTCCTGGCCACGAAAATTCAAAATCAAAAACTAAATGACCACACAAAACCGTTTGAACCAGTGGTATATTCTAATGAATAAGTGTTATTTATGGACCTAAATCTAAGACAAACAATACATTTACTAGATGCACAATCTCACTAAAAAATTCTGCCCATCCGTCAACTGACTAAAATGAAAATTTTGCTCAACTGAGCATAATTTTCATTTTAATCGCGTCGCTCGCTACATGTCATAATGACATTGTAGCATGCTTGTGCTTTTTATTTTGTGCACTTTTAGTGACTTATAAAATAAAAATCTTAATTAATATTGTATGTTAAAATATAACATGTGTCGTGGCTCGGTAATTTTTTGATTGATATTTCTTCATCTTTCTGTCGATTGTGCATCTAGTTAATTTATTGTTTATCTAAGACCGAAATTAAATAAATAATATTTTATATTAAAAACTAACGTTCGAAAATGACAAAAACACTACAGACAAATCATAAGAACCCCATACAACTCACCCGGGATCATTGGGCAGGGTCTTGTCGACGAACTGGACCTCCACTTTGTAGAATATATATTTGAAGTAGTCTTGACAAGTTGGCAGCTCGAGATCCTCGTGCCTGTGGTCGGCGCGCTCGAACACAATGATGTCGCCGTCCATCAGCTCGTCCAATACCTGGACGCGTGCACACGACTCAATCCAAGGGGAGACCAGGGGCCTTATACTACTATACTATAACCCATTTGGTGTTGCGGTTGAGACGTCGACTGCAACACCAAGGGTTCCGGGTTCGATCCCCAGGAAGCACAAGCATTTGTGTGCATGAACATGTCTGTTTGTAATGGTCTAGGTGTTTTCTATGTATAATATGTATTAACAAAAAAAATGTATATAAGTATGTTTGTTTATCCGTTGTTTAGTACCCATAATACAGGCTTCACGCTTAACTTGGGGCTAGATGGCACTGTGTGAATGTCAGTGGATATATTTTTAACAGTGGATATATTAATACTATTATAATTTGTTTTATTGTTATAACCCTATTTGAACTATTGGCACAATTAAAACCAGATGGGTGGATGACCTGGTTAAGTTAGCGGGTAGTAGATGGATGTCATCATCCCGCGTGGAAATAATAGTTTAGCAGCACTTGAACATAAAGGGTGTAATGATGATGAGGAAGATTGGCACAATTGGTGTAATAGGCCTCAACACGATTCTGTATTACACAATTAACAAGGCATAGGCAGACTCCACCCACGGCGCATTTTTACCCTGTGCTAGTATTAGGCAGTCGTGTCATGTATCACGCGCCGCGCAATTGAAACGATTACTAGGGGCACTTACTTCCCAAATCAATACTTATAAGTGTGATTTAATTTTATAGTTCCTTCAGTAATAATGTGGCCAAATATTCACAACGCGCCTTATTAAGTGTGTACAACTGCACGCAAGTCAAGTCCGAAATAAGTAACTGGCAACCAAAAACACCCACTGGACTGGAATGGTGTGTAATTGATTAAACCACTCAGATAGGAGAGTTTGTCCTGCAGTGGAATGTAACACTGGAATAATGAGACCATTCAAAAGAATGGATACTATTTGGAAAAACCCTATTAGCACATAACAACTAGACTAAAAATAAGATCACATGTTATAGCTAGTATTTGTTAGCTTTAAGCTGCAATGTATTAATAATAACTAATATGGCAAATATAAACAAGTTATGAATCCACATTTGTTTATAGGTGATGGATGATTTACGATTCTCAAACCATGGATGCAACTATTTTGCATGGTTTTCAACAATTCTTTATTTATTATGGTTTAGATAAATTAAGTGAGTCAAATATGAATATGAGGATTAAGCACAGAAGCGAAGAAGATGATGAATAAAACTAATAATAAAAAATACCTTTTCCAGTGGATCATTGTAATTGTTGATCTTCTCTACGAAGTCAGGTTTGATTTCTTCATATAAAACAAGCGGTGTGTCTGGAGGAAACCCTAAAAAGGAAGTAAAACAAATCAATAATAAGATATTTTTTTTATCTCAATTTAGTGACCTATGTAAATTCTATCCCTTCCTCTATACTAATTTTTTATTTATTTATTAGGACAACCAACAAGATAGACACTGGTACAAGCAACAATAAATTAAAGACAAACTTAAAGCTAAGTGTCACCTTACTTATAGGTTGCCACGGCATGCAATGTGGACTGTAGTATTAAAATTAAACAATTTTAAAAATGTATAAATTTTAAAAAATTTAGTTACAATTTGTAATCAATCAAAAATACATTGAATGAATATATTAATTTATCAAGTCAATTATTAAGTTAAGTTTTTTTTTTTTTTAATTTACTAATCACAAAGTTAGACAAATAGACAAATTCAACATTCGTCAGATTCTACATGAGACAGATTTTAATTTCAGACGCCTACTCCCGACATGAAATAGACTAGTGGTTATCTCACTTAATAAAAGTACCAACCTGCACGCTTATTAAGTATCGGTATGAGATCGGCCGGCTTGCTCGCGATCGGCAGGTAATGATGGCCGCAATAGTGTATGCGCTTCTGCTTCGGATCGTAGTACTTGAAGAACAGAACAACATCGTTCTCCTTGTCGAAATTGGGCAGCGCGCTCAGTCCAGAGTCAGGCGGCAACATCTCGAGGAAGATGTTCCAAGGGTTCATGTTCTCGGACACGTCAGCCACCGTCTTGTGTTGGTCGTTAACGATGTCCAAACACGTCGGCCTGCACGTCTGTAATGCAAAAAGTTGAGTGTTGTTAACTGCTACCGAAAATGATAATAATCTATATTGGTATTGTGAAATTAAACCACAAGACAAATTAGGGAGGTTTACAGTTCAAAGATGATTTCTCCGTACACTCTTTGTGTACACATCCGAAGCTGCGCGAGCGGGTAGCGAAGTTCTCCGCGGGCATTTCCATGAGCTCCGCGACGGGCCTGCTTGCGTACACGGAATACGCGGTAGTGCAGAGGTCACTGACCCGGCGGCACTCACCTGGGAGCGCGCACTGAACGGCCACGGCCGCAGCTGCGCGAGCGGTAGCGGAAGTTCTCCGCGAGCATTTCCATGAGCTCGGCGACTGGAGCTTGCTTGCGAACGCGGTAGTGCAGAGTTCACTAACTCGACGGCCACTCACCTGGTTGGAGCGCGCACTGAACGGCCACGGCCGCAGCTGCGCGAGCGGGTAGCGGAAGTTCTCCGCGAGCATTTCCATGAGCTCGGCGACTGGAGCTTGCTTGCGAACGCGGTAGTGCAGAGTTCACTAACGCGACGACCACTCACCTGGTTGGAGCGCGCACTGAACGGCCACGGCCGCAGCTGCGCGAGCGGGTAGCGGAAGTTCTCCGCGAGCATTTCCATGAGCTCGGCGACTGGAGCTTGCTTGCGAACGCGGAACACACGGTAGTGCGCGCGCTCCGGGTCGTAAAGGTCGTTGCCCTGGTGCCCGTCGAATGCCTCCTCCAGCACAACGTTCACGTTCATATACAGGTGCGCCTCGTTGCGCTCCTTCCGACGGATCTGCAATACACGAACTGCGGTGATCAACTATCGTCATCATAAACATAATGTAATAAAAAATAGTTTTAGAAATAAGAAACGAATATCGTGGTCGTTTATAAAAGAACACACAAAAAAATGAATAAACACATAAGCCTCACTTTATCACTTACTATTAGAGGCCTGCCCAGACAACGTAGCTTGGGATATTATATGGTGATACCAAGTTCCAACACAGAGGTAAATTTTGTATGTTGACTAAAATTAAAAAATACTGATGTGAAGATCATGTTATAAATAGACGAAAAATATGTTTTTTATGTCACTTGGTTTAGCAATGATTATGCTAGGATGTAATTTTTAAAAAATATTATTGTTAACTACAAACATACCGATTGTCAATACATACCGTTTCGATCCGCTTCTCTTCTGCTAATCTTTCACTGAGTTCTGTGGGTATATCTGCTTGAGTGACTTCTTGCAACACAGTTTTCAACTGTGAATCCCTGAAGTCAAAACAGTAGTATTATTAAGTGTTTTAAATCTTCCTTTAGGATACCATCAATCAAGTATGAAAACCACTAATGCAAAAGAAGGTTTAATAATATAGTGAGCTCAATTTACTATCATGTAATTATGTCAGCTTAGTATGTATACTGCTGAAAAAGGCAGTCACTTTCGAGCTCAATTACGCGTAAGGAAACGCTATACATAGCTATCTCCATAGCATTTTGGCAACCTTGATCATATTCAAGATCCTTAATGAGCGATCAAATTTACTTAAATCGTAACTGGCATACCTAAAGAAGAAGTAATGTATTACGATAACTCCCAAGAGTTTCAACTATAAGTACTGTAAATTAACACATGAGTGCGGTATAAAAAGAAATAACATTTTAAAACGGCAGCCCAGCTATTGGTACACTACGATCATGTATCTTCGAACGCCAATTCCAAATGCGTGATTAACTTGCGTTATTTCAGTAAATGCGCGATTTTCAAAAGTTGTTTGTCTTACATCCCCTGCTCAATTACATATTTAATAGGTAGTTGACTAGATACTGAGTAGCTATGTAAGGACCACCATAGTGTTTAGCACTTCTATGTTTCGAGATGAAGGCACTGTAGCTAGTAAAATTTCGGGCATATGAGACATCTGTCGTCTAGGGTGATAGGCGCAGGTTGACGGAAAATAATGACTACCTTACCTTGTTTATTTTATTTTTTGTGCTGTTTTTTGGGCATATATGTTTTGTCTCACTTGTTATAATTATTGTTTTATATGGTTAACTGTTTGATATCCACATAAAACTTTGTGAATGTTGTGTTATGGTGCAAGCAGTGGTACCCTCTTCCATTTACTTTGGTGTCCACGGAAGATCAGCGTTATAGTATTCAATATATTTTAACATTACTAAGTGGGCTCCTGTTCAGTGTGTAATAATTTATTTGATTTGTTATACATTTATGTATATTGTATTTAAGATATACATTATACAGATACTTTCTGTGTTTGGAACCACTGAATAAAAAATATTATCATTATGAAAAATGAAAAGTGTTTATTCAGTTTAGGTCCTCACAGAACACTTATGAATGTCAAATGAAGCTATAACAATTAAAAAAGCATTGCCCTCTTACCTAATGTAGACCAACATGTAAGCGTTGGTGCAGTGGCGTACAGTGAGCGCCATGTCTTCGTCGTGCCCGCCGTAGTTGTACTCGATGGCCTCCTGTTTCGTGCATCGGGACACCACGTCGTCGTCGAACTTGCACCACTAGTGGGAACAAACGGGTTCATTTAAACCTATGTAACGGAATATGATAGTTGTTCAGACCGTGTTTGAGTTAAATTTTAATAATTTCGTCTGCCGTTATAATGTTGGTATTACAAAAAAATACTTAAAAAGCCTCACTCATTAATGAACATATGATGATCTATCTTATGATAGAGCGCAAGTTCAAATCCCGCCACGTACCAATGCCTTTTCGAATTTCGAAATTATATGTGCGTTATTCGCCGCTCTTACTGAAGGAAAACATCGTGAGGAAACCTTGCGCTCGCCTACGAAAATTCAAAGTTTGTGCGTCAAGTCGGCCAATCCGACCCACTGGACTGGACCGCGTGGACCACTGAAGCCTATACATACACCCTTTATGGGTAGGCTCATGCGCTCGGTGGGGATGTATATTGAAATGATGATAATAAAATAAAAATTACTGATTCCATGCATAGATGCCAGTGTAACAAACCTTCCCGTCCCCCTTTGGGTTGATAAAGACGACGTAGTGCCCCCCGTGGTTATCACCAGAGTGCACCAGCACGGCGTGCAGCGTATAATCGGCAGGCGTCTCCGGCTTCTCCTGCAGATACGCATCCAAGTTGATATGCTCGTAGAACTCGAATCTGAGTGACAAATATTTCAAATGAATTAATACAGGCAAAAAGGAAAAAAACTTAAGAAATCGTAAGAGAACTAAAGTTACCGACATAGCACGCCAGATCAGCAATCAAAGTGGCAGTGGGCTGGTCACGTATGTCGCAGAACTGATGGCCGTTGGAGCAGACAAGTTTTGGAGTGGAGACCGCGTCTTGGCAAGCGTAGCGTAGGACGCCCTCCGGCCCGATCGACCGACGACTTGCGAAAGGTCGCTGGATGTGGCTGGATGAGAAGAGCGGAGGATCGGGATATCTGGCGCAATATGGGGGAGACCTATGTTCAGCAGTGGACTGCGATATGTTGAAACGGACGAAGATGTAAGGGCTCAGTTTTCATCTATGATGACTCTAGCAAACTTCACCTGCCAATTGTATATCTTGACAGACCGGATTGTCTATATACTCTGGTATTGTAAATATACAAACGAGTACATGGTTCACTTGATGGTAAGTGTCACCACCACTCATGGGCAATGGGCACTCCGAAAAAGAAACAACTCCATTACCGATATTTAAAAAGTTTACCGTTTTCTTCTTTCTTGAAAAAGGAAAAATAGGAAGGTGAAGGGGGCTTCAGGCCACCGATAACCCAACTCAATCGGCGAAACACAACGCTAGAGTTTATATATTTTTTTATATTTCATGCCATACACACAAGTACTAATCCGGCTTTAACTGGATACCTGTAAACTTTAACCTAGACAAGTATCCAGCCTATCACCAAGTTCTATGGCGGGGTACGAAAGACAAAATATTCACAGACTAATCTGTCATTGAACTTGACCGAGCTATCGGTGATCGGATCGTACTAGAACCTCATCAGGTGTAGATGGAGCACGGGCGGGAACGACGCGAATATCACGCCCTTCTCCGCCTCCTGCAGCCCGTGTTCGCCTCGCGTCGTACTTATTCTCGCCGTCCAGCGTCTCTGTGCTGATGTAGTCTTTGAAGGACTCGTCGACTGAAAACCATTGTGCACGTTTTAAAATAGGTTGCATGTGAACAGAGCTTTATATTATGTATTGGTAGGGATGACTAAATTTCAATTTTATTTATCAAATAATAGCAACAGCACTGTGGGACACCGTCACAAGCAAACACAGCTGTTATAACATTTTTAATAAGTTAAAAAAGAAATATTGTCTTATTCGGGTATAATATTTGTATACTTTATACTCTTAGACAAGATTGCATTACTCACAAGTACACAAGAAAAACTTAGCAAGAAAATATAAAAGCAAGCTTTTGCTTTCTTATTTTACTAAAACTATATGAATTCACACCTTTTGCTTTTGAAAAAGAACTAAAATGACACACCCGTAACATAAAAACTTTAAAAGTAGAATCACATTAAGGTTTTCACAGATATTTACAAGTTTACTTTCAAAATAAGTCTTATTACATTACGCGATATTCAACACGTTCGATATTCAGCACGGCCAAACACATCCGGTCGGTATATTTAAGGAAGGCTTAATTGTTAACTATTATATTATGCGATTTTAAGACAATCCGAATATCGCGTGTTGTAAGCCCATAAGAAAAACCATACCACCAATAAATATCACTTACTATTCTTCTTTCCTTTGATATTAAGTTGAATATCGTAGAAGGTCTCGACGCGGGTGCTCGACACGTTCACATTCTTACATTTAATATATGAAGTCATTTTGCCCTCAAACAGCCTCGGTACAGTGCCCTCTACACAGGTTCCCTTCATTTTACTCTCTAGCTTATCCAGAAGCACCTGTAAAAAATACATTTTTACTATGGAATATATATTAAATAGGCTCACGTCTGCTATAGAGAGGGCTTTATATAAAATAGAAGGATAAGCTAATATATATTTTATCACCAACTATAGGCCACTTGCGACTTCTTTTCTTGACTCAAAAAGCTAGTTTGCAAGTCTCCGATTAGGTCTGAAGTATTAGAAATTTCATAAATTAAAATATATTTATTTACCCTCAAGAATTCTTGAACATCATGTTGCATAAAAGAATCTAGAGTCTCCCATCCAAAGCTCTTGGTCAATTTCTTGGTTCCAACTGGTTTGTCCGAAAACTGAAGCTCATAAAACACTCTTTGAAGGGCTAATGCTACTGATCTGTAAAATATATACATTGCACTTTAGTTTATGACTACATAGCTTAAAACTTCAGGAATATTTACAATAATGCTAATGTTGCTTAGATCTATCTTACTTGTGCATAATAATCAATTATATAATATTTTCACATATACTATTTAATGGTTGCCAATCATCCAAAACCAAGGCACATTTAAGTGGCATAAATGTTATACTAAATACACTGTTACTTTGTCAATAATATTTCCACTAACCTGGTGCTGTCATCAGATTCTGTGGGCATTTTGTACACCGCCTTTCTCAATTGATTTGTAAAATAAAGAGTTTGTAATAGAGAATTCATATAACAAGTAGCTCCTTGGTTTTTTAAACCTGTAACAAATCATCAATTACAAGTCATAATTTTAATTATTAATCTAAACTCAAAGTATAAATTTACATATTATAGCCATACATTACGAACACATTTTAAAAAGAAAACATATACATACCAACATATCCAGTATGTTTCTTAGAGTCCCAAGAGACACCGTGGGGCGCCTCTGCTGTGACGTGGACCTCCAGCGTGATGGAGTCATCCTTGATGTACCCCTTCTCAGGGTCCAACACGTCGTTCCATGCCATAAAATGGGAGAAACCCCAGTCGTTCTCCTTACTGTTAAATGATTAACAATTGTACTCCATACTTAATAATCATATTAGACAAACATATATTGAGTTTATTTAGAAATTATAAAAATCAATTAGTTCCTCGTATGAGATTTGCTATTGTTGAAATCTTTATGATTGTCTAACAAAGTACAAAAGTAACAAAATTAGTCACTATGCTTCGTTGTTAATGCCAAGTTCAAAGATTTTAAAAACCTTTATTTTTGTTATTGTAAATTTATATCTGAGTTTTCCATTCTCTGTGTTTTAAATTTTAAGCAATTCCAATGTCTTACCTATAAAACAGATGATGAATTTTCCTAAAGAATGGTTCTTGGTCTGGCTTATTAGAAATGAGCCTCAACTCGGCCATGGCATAACACGACCAACTTGAGGACTCACTCTCGCCGTTGCACTGCAGGAAGAAGCCCAAAGACTTCTGTTGCTGGCGGTCCGGCGACGGCGCCTGCCGCGGCATCACCATAATCTTCCACGGCAGATTGCGCACGTAGCACGGCGGCGACAACACAGAGTCCTTCAGATTTCTAAAGTTCTGAACAGTGAAACGGAACGTCGCCTCTGATCTCGCTTCGTCGTCCTCCATTTCGGCGTCCAGACAAGCGAGCTGCAAATAAATTTTACATTTTAGTACTTTTTTAGTTCTTCATTGGAAACCCTGTCATTACTTGACAAAGATCGCATATTGCACACCAGTGATCATCAAACACTCAGAGAGAGCTGAGAGAAAAGGTCATCTTTTACGACCCAATGACAACCTCACCAGCCTGTGGTACACAATTTGTGGAGCACTTTACTGAATGTAAATGAGGCTATGACAACACGCACTAAACCAACGTGACGATTCAAAACCAAAAAATTCTGAAAGCCAGGATGGCCTTTGTCGTGCAGTGAACATGTATGATTTTGATACTAGGCAAGTACACTTAATCAAACGTCCATGCCCGCATTAATAAATTTGATTTGCTAAGTTTTGTTGGTTGTCCTTATGAATGAATAGGAAAAAATATGAACTCAACCATTTTTTTGCATTTGGATGCCCCTATAAAATACAAGTGTCCTCTATGTACGAATCGTTGATTAAGATTTAATAATAAATAACATAATTAAAATATTTTACATATTATCTAACTGAACTTCTGAATCATGCACCAGTCATTAATTTTTATATTTGATCCCTTACATTTACTTAAATTTAATTTTAAAACAGCCACAGATAACACTGAGTATTGTAACTATACTATGCTTTTTATTTCACCATACCACTGTCAAAATCAATTGTTTTACAATCCTCCAGCAGAACTATTTAGTTTATTGTACTGTCAAATTAAGCTGAATAATGTTATGTAATACATTATTATGCTAATTCAGATTGTGTTTACGTAGAGTTCACAGAACGGTATTAGGCAAGTATACGTCACTGATATCAAGTTACAACTGACTACTCAGAAGTTCTTTTTTCATATCATCTTTTATATTAATTTTTTCCTCCATTATACCCTAATTTCCCGTATTACGTGTACGTTTCATACATTATAAAAACAAAGAGCTCATTACTTAAAGTAAGTTGATAACTTAGGCTTAATATGATGTATAAGCGTATTTTTCTTGTGTACTTTGTCAGAAAATGGTAATCTTCGAAGGTAATATTACAAAATTCGAACATGACGATAAATGTATTGATGAGGCTATATTGTTTTTTTATTGAATATTTTTAAACTTGAATTAATAGCTGTAGATTTAATGTATTATGATTTAATTTTGGGTGACTGTCAAAATCATTTCAATAAATTAGACCTTCCGCGTGCCTAGAATAAAAAACCTAAAAAATAATAATAAGGAATTCATTAAAACCACCCTTACAGGCATATCTGAAGATGTTGTCTCTTGATTCTTCATCACCTCACCCATAACGACCTCGCCGTTGGGTCCTTTCATAATATCGTCGTCCCAAGGCTTCTCTGTCGCTGTGTCCACGGTCTCCACTAGAATGAAAAAAAAACATTTAAATAGCATTTTCTCCTTCTAATTACGTTAGTTCTTTATTTATCAGTTCCTTTTCAATGATTAAATTGTTTTTCCAATAGTAGGTATAAATAAGAAAGGCATGCAGAGCAACTGATTGTAAGTGGCCAATGTTTTCTGAAATAAACTAGCTATCGCAAAATCGAAACAGTTTAGTAGGTAACTCGTCATGTTAAATGACGATGTCCAGTTATTTTCCCCGCTTTGGCCATTCAGAACATATCTACATACTACAAACAGGTATGGTTGACCTTATTCACATGCTCTCCCAATATAGGATTTTTTTAATAATAGGTAACCAAAAGGCTTTGAAATTTGAATATCTATACCGGGGTGTATTAAGAATTGGTAAGATTAAAATCCTGTAAAAGTTTTATTTGAATATATATTTTTTTTTATATTTTGATTTGATTTGACCCAAGCTAATCTCATCTATGTATGAGACGTCGTTATACATGAGTCACATGAAACGGCAAAATAAATTTCAAATATTATTGATTATTTTAGGTTCACAAGTACCTCTTTTGTGCAAATAAACCTTGTTACGATTTCGTTAAGACGTCTCAAGGAGCGACTTATTTTAGAATCGCCTAAATATATTAGACACGGTTTTTGCTAAATTGAACTTACCAAAGAAATATGTTAATAAAGTTACCTTCGTCACTAATTTTGCAATACATCAAATCACACAAGACAAATTATTAAAAAATAAATGGCAGTTACACGGAATATTAATGCATCCGTTATTTTATTAGTAACAATTTTGACAGGCCTGTCACATAAAATATAGTAAAGAAAATATTGTTAACTTTATCTATGCTAAACCTACTCCCTATCAGTTTGAACCTCCTTTTTAGGAAAAATATATCAATTGAGCAGACAGCTCACCTGCCGGTAAATAGCAACTTTTGCCAATATAAAACACAACAGTGATACTAGAGAGAAAATAGTGCATTTGCTGAATTGTGACATACAGATTTGAAGTCATAGCTTTTAGCTAGTAGGTTAAGTTGGATGTTTACACACCCACATAGAAAAAAGAGTGTGAGAAATGAAATGTGATATTGTTATGTGAACTTTTGTACCCTACTTATTCACTAAGACAGTTCTTGTAATATAAATATGACCATTCTCTGAATGATGTTCAAGTACAGCAGTCGTGTATACGTAACTTCGGAGAAAGGGATCGATCGTCAAATCATCTCGGCAAATATTTAAAAATAACGCCATTTTAACTTCAACATCTTGACCCAAGGCAGATTACATGATTGTAAAAACCTCAATCGTTATTCAACATAAAAAATATTAGCTACAGCTCACTAACAACCTTTGGTAACTACTTACATTTCAGAGTCATAGATAGCCCACCCTCATACCGCTCATTCAAAGTTGGTGTGTCGTTTACGACACGGTAGGGTAAAGTGGGTTAGTATTAGGGTTAACTAAAGGGATGTGATACCATCCCAACAATATATATGTGTCCCAACAAATGGGAGTGTTTGAAATTTTATTTGATATAATGATTATATCAAAACAAATTTCAGTGTTTGAAACGTTACAGTTCAACCGTTACAGCTCCACCAGACAAGTGTAGAGCACTGATGGCCCTCAAACCAAAATTGTTATGCAACAAACCTGAGACAGCCCCAGAGTGAAAGTTCGGTTAAGGCAGGGGTAAGTAACCTATAATAGTTTGTGTCTGGGGAGAAAAGCCATTCGGCGAAAAATTGCCTGGTCGACTCTACAAGGACTCTCCACTATGGCTCCCTCCGGCAAGTACCTCTGTCTAGTAGTGTTGAGTCTGTTCTGTAATGTGGAAGCACCTTTGTCCACCGGCCTGGCAATGATGATCGGGTAAATCTCATCAACCAATATCTGGGGGCACGGCAGTGCCCCCGCCAAGTCGAGCGCGAAGCAAACACTGCCGTACCATCCTTTACAGGATCCATTTCGCCGCATTTTCAGGCCCCGATTTGAGAACCTTTGGATAATACCAGAGCGCTGAAATTTTCGTCATCTAGTAAGATATAATAACTTACTTTAAATCCAAAATTTCAAGTCTGTAGGTCATTTAGTTCCGACGCTAAGCGAAAGCAAAGTTTCGCCTTTTCCACAGACACTCACTCACTCACTCACTTATGATCATCAAAATAGAATTAGTACTTCCCATTAACTCAGAAAGCTGAAATTCGGTACAGAGTTAGGGTTTAATGGCTACATAAAGGGAAAACTATGAAAACTTCGAAAATCGAAGATCTGGAGTACCTGGTGACCCTGCTTAGATAACAAAAGAGCCCAGCCAAACTATAAGAGATTGACATACCGCCTTAAACAATATATTTAACGTGGTGGGCCGCTTCATCCGATGTCAAAAATCGGGGGCACGGTAGTGCCCCCGCCAAGTCGAGCGCGCTAGACCAATACAACAGACATGTTGGTGCACACAAATATTTGTAGTACTGCCGGGGATCGAACCCGGAACCCTTGGTGTAGTAGCCGACGTTTCAACCATTACACCAATGGGTCGTCTAATATTCCTTTCAAGTTTCTACAAAAGAATTAAAATCCCACAAAAACATTCTGTAAAAAATCTAGCCAAGTCTCGATGGAGCTGCTTGATTATCTCTAAAAAGTAATGAAATCAAGACAAAGACGTGCCAAGTCTAAGGTTCCTTACTGCAATTAATTAATTATTATGGTTAATGTGTGACTTGGCCGTTAACATTCTTTATACGTTAGTGGCTTTATCAAGCCTACAATCGATGGGCTATTGAATCACCGTTTTCCAAGTGGCAAATTTGTACCGTCAATGGGTAGCGGTTCTGGCGACAGATTGGTGCAATGGTGTCATGAAGCACCTAGTTTTGTATCCTTGTGTACTCTTCAACGGCCAAGTCACACAACATCAACCATAATAATTAATTAATTGCAGTAAGGAACCTTAGACTTGGCACGTCTTTGTCTTGATTTCATTACTTTTTAGAGATAATCAAGCAGCTCCATCGAGACTTGGCTAGATTTTTTACAGAATGTTTTTGGTGGTTTTTTTTATTTGTTACAACTGCTCCCGTCTACGTATTTGTACGTTTACTAAACGCCGATCCTATTACGAATCTCCACATAAATGTAACTATGGCTTCATAGGATATCTATTTCTGACTTACCAAGCTATTACATAATATATTCTTGCATGGACCACTTATTTTTTTCATTGAATAGGTATTTAAGACTTTCCGGGTCTGGTATAAAATATCGACGATGCCTAAGATATTCTAAACTGCTGACCTAGAAAATATATACTCTTGATTTGATCATACCAAAATTATGCTTTTCGGTAAACCGAAAGGCCAGCGATAAATTCCAGACATTTGCAGTGTAAATAATAAATGAGATTTCGAAGGCCCTAGTATGATACTTCGGTATTTTATTTTATATGTATATGTAACCTTCTGACTTATGTACTTATTGGGATGGTATCACATCCCTTTAATTACCGCTAATACTAACCCACTTGACCCTACCGTGTCGTAAACGACACACCAACTTTGAAAAATTCGCGTTATGAGGGTTGGTACTTATTTTTTTACGTGGTTCTTGACTATCTATGACTGTTATTAGTTTCCAAATTTTGCTAGGGAGCCGCAGTTAATACTTTTTGTGTTGAATAAAGATTGATATTTTTGCAATGAGTTATTCAAGGAAATTACGTACAACCCTGAAAACGAAGATTTTGTGTTCCTTTAAAATCTACCAGGCTCTTCTGACGATAGGGACATTGACAATTTGCATTTAGAATAGGTATAACGAAAAAAACTATACGTAGGTACATTTATTTTACAAATTCAAACGGTTGATTTGTAATTTAAATAATATTGATAGTTTAGAATTTACAATAACAAAATATTTATTGATAAAAATCAAAAGGCAATTTTAAAAAGATCTATAATTAGCCCAACATCTAAAAGTTATTTTAGGACTTTGAAAATAATTAAGGAATAAAATATTTAAGGAAATTACGTACAAGTACTCTGAAGACGAAGATTTTGTGTTCCTTTAAAATCAAACGGGCTCTTCAGACGATAGGGACATTGACAATTTGCATTTAGAATAGGTTTCCGTAATCGGTGGCGCAAACGCAAATAACAGCCTATTAACATAGTCAATCGATTTTCCCAACAGCAAAAATAATAGGTAATTAATTGTAGATCAACCTGCCATAATAAAAGCCTATGAGAATATGGGAGTGTGGACCATTCCGACCGTGGTATGAAATGGAATTTTGCTTGTATCAACCAGTATCTTGATATGTCCAAGCATAATGCATAGCAATTGTATAAGCAAATTAGTGGAAACTTGGAGCACCTGAAATTCCAGAGAAACTCAAATTACCTTGAGAAAAAAATAGTGTAACAGAGGTGAATTTCAACAAGAAGAAAAGAAGGGTAACAGAGGAAAGAATAACGATTTTACGATAAAGACAGAATGGACATTTATTAAGTAAAGTGCAGGAAGGCTGAGATGCTATGTTTGAAACATGTGCTTACATCTATTGGCAAAAATTTAATGTTACATTAAAATTAATAAATCGAAATAAGTAGATTTTAAAATGGGTACAAATTAAAGTATTTCAGACATTGTCTTGGACATTTCGTTATTTACTTATTGAAAATGAGGTCTATTAAAATCTTCTTTCCACATAATGCCATGTCATTTACGACACGGCATTTTCCAGTTTTTCAGGTAATTTTTTTATTATGTCAAGGAAATAGACCAGTACTAAGCAATTGCCTGAAATAAAATCACCTCACAACTAAGGATTCACAAACCTCATGCGTGACATTGCTACCCTCAAGGTAGTAGCATGCCAAAACATTTTCTAAAAGATTACATTTTAAAGCAAACAAAGAATTAAAATTACAGTTATATCATGGCTCATTTTGGAGCTCAATTTCATTTCATTCAAACCATTTAACAATGTAATGGTTATAATTATGGTTAACCTGGAAATGGACAAAACATATACACTCATAATCATATTGTAACTTTTCTTTGCATACTGTATGTTGAATTCAAATGTTTTATATTATATATTTTTATCTTCTGCCTCTTACAACAAAAATTTTGAGTGTGCATGAAAAAGGCTTGCATATATGAACCTTATTTGAAAATGTAAATACAAATGTTGATTATGTTTAGCTGTAAGCACACCTTTATAAATAAACATATAAAAGTTATAAATATCTCCTCTTAATAAATGACACAAAATTGCCAAATGTAAGAAAGTTCAGCACAAATTGTGCTGTGCTGTGCAGAGAGGCCTGTGTCCTGCAGTGGGCTGTTATAGGTTGATGATGATGCAAATTCAGTACCTGTCTCTCAATATTCTGTTAAGTCACTGAATATTAAAAACGATTATTCTTCAACAAATCATAGTGACATATCTGAAAATGTTACATTTTGATTGAGTAGCAACATTTGTATTATTCTTGCTTTGACAAAAAAAATCTATTCACAGGTATACATTTATTTTACCTTCTCTATGACTACAATTCTGAACAAATTCAAAAGGTTGATTTGTTATTTAAATTATATTGATAGTTTAGAATTTACAATAACAAAATATTGAATGATAAAACACAAAAGGCAAATTTAAAGATCTATAATTAGCCCAACATCTAAAAGTTATTTTAAGACTTTGAAAATAAGGAAACACTTTTGCTTATGTCTAAGTTAATAGTGTGTAACTATTTTGTAATAATAAATAAATATCAATAATTTTAGCACAACACAATGGAATCTAATTTTAGATTTTGTACATTTGACAACGACTTGCAGTTTTAGAACAAAGAGACCTGGAAAATTAGTAAACTGCTTAATAGTAAAATGAAGATATTGACTTTGTTAACTTTTTGTAGGGATTCAGTATTTTAATAGACAATATTGATAAAATACATTTATGATTAAAAGCCATTAGTCCCTACTTTTGAGGTTAAGATTGATCAAATTCATAGTTAAATAAAAATATCAAACTTGATTACAATATGCGACATCTATGTTTATAAATTGTAACAATAACCTCATCGTAAAGCTAAATCGAGATACTACGACACATTCATACGAGAGTAAACACATCAACAAAAATATCTCACTGTACCCGTTTTTATTATGCAATGGTAAATAATAAAAATAATTGTAACCACTGACCATCTTGTGTTTCCATCTCCTCAACCTGGTTCACATTGGAGTCGTGTTGTTGCCTGTCCGGGGCAGGCGTGTGATTCATGTTTGCCGGGCGCGCCACGGGGGACTCTCGCCCACAACTCTTTGAAATTTCCTGCACAATCAGTCCCACCTTAGACACAAAAGTTCAATGCCCACGATACCACATTTGACGTCTCAATAAAACACTTCACCTACCTTTAACGCCAGGGGATTGCTCCCTCTAGTCCTGCTAAAAATTCGTTGAACGAATTTCAACGATCCTTTCTCATCGACTCGGACACCCTGCGTACCGGTATTTTTATTTTTCTTGGACGATGGGGTGTTAATTTTCAAAGAGTGTTTACTAGCGGCGCGGCCGATGTCTGCAAATTTCAATACAAGGGCCCAACAGTAGATAGGTACGCTAATAGCACATTCCTAATCTTTTAACCACTGTCTGGTTAACGTGAACACATTTCTCAGCGACAAGGTATAACTAATATTCACTAACGTATCCGGGTAGAAAGTTATTTTCGCGAAAATAAACAAAATGGTGGAAGATAATTTAATTTCTAACTTCGGATGTGTGGCCCGGTTTGATCGACGAATGCACCATTTTATCATTCTCTCACATTCACCGTAGTAATGTCCAGAATCTGATTAACAAAATCATAATCGATATTTTCGAGTATAATCGATTTTAATAAAACATTGTACACATAATTTAACAACTAGTAAGATATTTGAATAAATTTAAATCATGAAAAGGAACAAAACGATTAAATAAACATAATGTTTACCATTTTGAAGGATTTCCAATCGTTGCTTAAAATATAATATTATGAACATTTTCACTTACCAATAAGGAATTTTATTTTTAAGAACAACAACATTAATTATTTGTAACCTCGGAGTTATTTGATGCTACGAGTTTGAAACTATCTAAATTCTTAGTCGATTAATTTTGTCGATTCTAGTTTCATAAGTTTGTTTGCCCTATTGTTGTCTATGTTAAAAAAAATTTTGGACATTATGGTTACAAAGCTGCCATATGAAAAAATGTATTCAATGGTAATTTTTACCGTGTTTGTCATTTTCCATTTCCTTCTAAAATATTTTGACAGATATCAAAGAGTATGTAAAGTAAGAGGCGGGACTTCCATAGAAAAAAAAATTCTACACAAATGTCAAAAAGGGGGCAGAGATCTTGCACCAACTTAACGAAAGTATGCTGTCAATCGTACCAACATGAGAAATAACAAATAGTGTTTGCAGTACATCCTACATAGAATATATCGATATCGATATTCGTAACGAATATATATATATATTATAATACTATTTAAAAATATTTTCAGAATCTCCATTTCGTTTTAATGGTAGAAGTAAATATATATTATTCTATACTTCTACCATTAAAACGAAATTGTATGATGAGTTAAACAGTAAATAAGTCAAGACCATAATTTATGTTATTTATTAAACAGTCATAAGTATTTTTGTGCGTAGACTGGTATTCACACAAATTACATGGTTCGAGGGCACATCTAAAACCCGATTTTGTTTAGTTTTTCATAATTTTGATTTCTTTCTTTTTCTATTTTCGTAGCAACTTCAGGATGAAAAATAGACGTCATTTGTCATGGATGCTGCACCAGGCTGAAAGTAAAACACGTAATATTAAAACTTTTGAATAATTGTTTCAAACTTATTACTTTAAAATTTAAACTGCCTCCGTGGTATCAAACAATAATTGACTTAAACTACTATCCTATCTACTATAGTCTTGGTAAGAGTATACAGAAATATCAAACGACGGAGATGACTCGCCTAGAAGAAGCAAGCTCACTGTAATAAATGGCAATATTACTTTGCTATACTCATTAGTTGAGACTTTTTATTTCACTGATGGGACGGCAGTTTTTTTTTCTTGAAGTCGGTGTCCTTAAAATGATTCCCACAAACATATTTTTCATTGATTTTTGTATAGGTATATAGCCAGGTCCTCATTACCTAACATTTTGACCCATAACTTACATCTGAAAAATATCGATATCGATAAAATGAAATATTCCGCACTATAGTGATGAACCGGCTATTCGTAATTATCACAATAATATTATATTTGTTTGTATAGTTTTAAGATACATCTTTAAATAATCACCTGGCTTCATCAACAGGAACTTTAGCCATAAAGTGGCGTTTGACTCCATCTTTTCTTCCAGATCTTAAGCCACAAATTTCACAGCGCCGATACTTCATTCTTACTTTAATCCTTATTTCCAAGTCCTGAAATGATAACTTAAAGTCCTAACAACGTTTCACTTCTATCCTAACCGAAAAAAACTTATGCGCATGAAGAAAACTCGTAAATATCACTTTCAACAGAATACAAAGAGTAATCATTGACAACAAAATTGACAATAACGCTCGAACTAACTGAAACTAACCAAAAACTAACCGCGAAACAATCAAATTGTCAAATGAAGAAAGAGTGAGGCAGAGGAAGTGAGTGAGATGGCTATAGCCGCCATTAAAATTCTGCTCCGTTTCATAGTAATTTATTTTTGTATGGAGTTGCGACTGCCTGACAGATATCAGAAATCATGTACTTTGTCGGCGGCCTCTCTGTTTGGGTTATATTTTAAATTTACACGAAATAAAATGGAAATGCAGTAAATATAGGTTTCATATGAATCAAATATAGAACCTGGTTTTTAGGGTTCTCTGTTAATACTATATCCATTCTGTTATTAATAGTGTGTTAAATAAAATGATTTCTACGAATCATAAAACAATATTTGTTTTGGATCACACACCTTATTTTGGTATTTCCTCTGATTTTCCCATTGAATTTGACACTGGTACTAAAAACCGTGGCCCAGGCTACGTGCCCTTACCTCCTGTTTGCAAGAGCTTGTGGACATGTAGTGTTGAAGCAGCTGTAGAGTATTGTCGTATAGTCTGGGATCTTTTTCCTGAAGGAAAACTGGTGAGTCTTTTTAAATACATATTTCAAATAATAAACGCAATCACAAATGTTGTATTTGGCACTCTTCTTAAACTTGATATAATGAAAGGAGATAAAATTGTATTTTATTTTTAGAAAAATGGTAACTAAATTGCCTTCAATCCTTAGTGGGATCTCCTATTGCTACTAAAATTTCGTTTTCAGCTACTTATAAGAATGACCAGCAACTTTACAGACCAATTTTTAAATGCAAACAAGTCAATCAGTGTGCTCACTTGATGATAAGTTACATGTGTGCTAATTACAGATGCAGTATTAAAAAAAAACAATAACAAATTATAATTATCTGACAAGATAGACCCCTGGGCCAAGTCACCCAAGATCTCAGATATTTGGTCTCATACTAACCGAGTTACTGGTTATAGTGCACTAGCTACAGTGCCCTATTCCCAAATGCAGAAGTAAATAACACTCATCATTCAATAGAAAATATATGGCATTGCAGTGCATACCAGTTAACATTATGGATACAGTGCCATATTATTTCTTTCTTTCCACTAATAGTAGTATTTAACCAAAATAAGGACCCAAGTTGTCTTTTGTTAAAACAATATTGTTGTTATGGTAGAATATAATACTTATTTAATTTGGAGAGTTGAAGAATTATTGATAGAAAAGTAAAGTGATAAAAGGTAAGTATTTTACTGTATTATATTGTTTCAGGTACGGTTTGTTGTGAGCGATTCTGCAGCCCACATATTGAACACATGGGCAACAACACAGCAAAACTTGACACATGTAAGTTGAAGTTAGAAATTGAGATTGCAATTAGCTTCTTGATTGTGAACCCTATCTAATGTAAAGCCCTAGGATCAGTGGGAAGACCCTAAATAAAAATTTAAACAGCAGAAGATCAATTGATTAAAATTAAAACAAACATTAATACTAGTTGTACTTGGAGCATACAAGTAGGTGGCTCATTAGTTTGGACTGTTGCCTTCTGACCTAGAGGATGCTGGTTCAATCCCCCTACTTATCCATATGTTTTCGAATTTAAATGTAACACTGGTAATTCTAAATTCCTAGACCATTTTGTAGGTGGCTAACTAGTAACTTGAAGATAATTTTTTTACAATATCCTTTAATTCTACACCTGTCTCAAGTACTGTCACTGCGACTTATGCGAATATACTTTTTTAAATGAAATAAGTTAGCAAAACATTGCAAAAGTCTTGCTGACATATGCACCATGTTATAGAGTCCAGTAACTGCATTGATCATTATTATTGTAATGATGTAGGTACAAGTAAAGTTTCCATGCAGATTCCCTTCTACAATAAAAGGCGAATTAGGTGAAAGGTTCTGTACAGTTCTTGGTACAAGTGGAAAAAAGAGGAAAACAGAGTTGAATGTGCTGCTATTTTCCTAAACATGCTTCAGTTAATACAAATTTATTAAAAAATATATTTTTTCTTTACTTTCGTAATTTAATTGTTTTATGTTGTATTTTTATTTATTAGTAGTAGTAATTTAGTGTTTTTATGTAAACCTACATAAATGGATTTTTTTCGCAACTTATACAGGGTGTTAAAGTGACTTTTTAACGAAAGTTATACAATTTGTTTGCAGATTTTAAACGGACTATGCCTTGTGGGACCGGTTCGTCGTGGCGCCGGTGGCGACGTGGTGGGCTTGTGCGCTGCTATCGAGGCACTGGCTGAACCCTCACCGGCTCAGTCTGCTGTACCCACTGAAGACAGGCTGATGCAGAACAAGTAATATTTTATAGTACCACTCATTCTCTCAACCATTACCTAGACCGACCCATTTGGTGTAATGGTTGAGACATCAGCTATTACACCATTTGTATGCATGAACATGTCTGTTTGTATTAGTCTGGGTGTTTTCTATATATAATATGTAATTACAAAATAGATATATATGTATATATAAGTATGTTTATCCGTTGTTTAGTACCCATAATACAGGCTAATGCTTAGTTTAGGGCTAGATGGCGTTGTGTGAATGTCATTGGATATGAATTAATTATTATTCTTATTAAAGATTAGGTATAGTCTTGTTACGGACAATCAGAACAACAGCAGAAGATACTAATATCGACAGAAGACAGAAAAAGTTCTAAAAATGCCCTTATTAGCTTGATGACTTATAGGAAAAAACAATAGAACATGACATGTATTGTTTGCAGGGACGTTTATCCCCGCGAGTCATAGAGCATTCATTAAAACTTTTAATTTAAATAAGATATATATTGGCAGATTATTTCAAAATTAGAACGAATTATGAATAGAACTTTTGCATATATTTGTCTTTTCTGAAATCTAGACAAAAATTTAATTGACAATATAGTTATAGGTGCGCATAACGGTAGTTGGAATGCAATGTTTAGTATATACCGATTATATGTTTGTTTAAGGGGGCGCATTATATGTATAACAAGTGCAAGAGACGATGATTCCATCCGGAGTTTAGCTGGAATTGCACTGAACACACTAATACAGCAGAATAAAAAGTCGGCTGCATCTCCTCCACCTTCTAACAGTACTGAGACACCAACGCCTCCCCAGTATGTATACTATTACAATTAACCATAATGAAATGTGTGCATGTATTGTGGCAGTGGCGTGCACTCCATATATGCAAATAAGCAGCGCATACCCTGTGCGTCCAGAGAACACGGAAAATCGCCAACATCTTAAATGATTCCCACATAGGTATTCACTCATTTTGCATACCCAATTCATAATTTATGTGCACGCCACTATTTTGTTGACTGGTCAAGTACTTCGCAGAACCGATGGGTTCAACAGCCATAGGTTCTCTAGTTCTGGAGTGGAGACCGCGCCTTGGCAAGCGTAGCGTAAGTGTAAGGCTTACCCTACCAATCAACGACATGCGAAAGGTGATTGGTGGAGGCTAGGTGAGGAAAGCGGAGGAAATATAAAAATAACATGCACACAAATGTTTTATTGTTATATGCACTATAAAAAATACTATATATTTACATTTATATATACTAATGTAAAACCAATAAAAACTATGCGTCTGAATTTTCAGGTCTCTAGTTGTTCATTACTGTCATTTGGTCATAATTAATGTGACACCGGAAAAAGCTGATACAAGAGTCAACAGTCAGGCACTTACAGAGGTTTGTAATGGCATTTCTGTTTGTCTTGCAAATAAATAAAAAAACAAAAATGCTCGCATTTTTTAATGTCTATCTTATTTTGCTATGCGACTAGCATAAATAGTTGAGATTTTATAAGAGGCACAATTGGGCCATCTAACAGAAACCCGGTGTCACGCCTGACATAAAAAGCCCTTAACCATTTAGGCTTAAGCAGAAAGCAACTTTCTATCTAAAAGGACATTAGTTAGTTTTTTACTAAAGGATATATTTTGTTATTTTTTGCTACAAGACATTAGTTCTTTTTTTTAAAAAAGGACATTAGTTCTTTTTTTACAAAATGGCATTTTAGTTCGTTTATTTTACAAACGGACATTACATTATGTTTTACAAAAAGACACTAGTTATTATTTTACAAAAAGACATTAGTTCTTTATTTTACAAAAGGATTATAAGCCCTCTGCCTCAAAAACCCAACGCATTTGTAGTTCCCTCGAGGACACGAGCGTCCGAGTAGCGATATCACTCGCCATTAGACGATTCATATGCTGGTTATTATACAAAAATATACAAATATACCAAATTAATGGTGTGCCTAAATTCATTAACCTTTGCCTATGCAATGAAATGATGATCCATTTCCAATTCTATCATTGATTTTCACCTTGCTGTGAAATAAGGTTAATAACATTTTATTTAATTTTCTTGGGTCTGGTTAAAATTTGCATGAATTCACAGATGGGTGGAGGTATTATGGGTGTTGAAGTGATCGTGTCGCGGGCGAGCAAACTAGCAGATCTTTTAGGGCGCTTGGTTCTGCCGCACTACCGGTTGGCTACTACCACTGTTACCGGTATTCCTATGAAGGTATGTTTGTTGGAATGCCATTTACAAGTAGGTTATATTTTATATGACGTAATATACGATTTACTTACGAGAAATGTGGCCTTGAATTTGTTATATCTATGTTTTCGCGTATGGTTTCAAAATCAAAATAGGAAATTTTAACAGATGGAAGAAAGTTGTTTAGTTGATCTGTCAGTCAACATCCCTAGTATTTTTGGGGTTGACGTCCATTCCCTTCCTCAAAATTCGAGAGGAGTTTTACAGCGCATCCGAACTTCCGATCAGCTAGACCAATTTAGAAGGATTAATTGCGTGTGTTCATTGAAATTCAAAAATAAAATAGAGTCACAAGTTGATCCACTGAAAAATGTTCTTTTTTATTATTGTTTGTGTGTATTAAGAACGCCGGTGTCGGTGTGGACTGTTGCCTTCCGATGGGGCCCTCGTGGACGACTAAGGCTTATACACTCTTTACGGGTATGCATGTGTCTAGACGTATGCGTTGAGTTGATGAAGACAGTCAATCGGGACTGCAGGTATTTCCCATCCGCTGTCTTTCCTTAACCGATTGAACGTCGGGAATCCTGACACAATAAAAAAACTATTATGTCTAAAGTAAGGCGTCATTGGTGGTCAAAGGGTTAAGAAATATCCTTTTTGTCACCCGCATACTCAATATTTGTGCTTGATATTCCCTCTTTTTCCACCTCCCCAAAATCGCTTCCTAAACAAACTTTGTTTTGCTATTATGCCAACATTTGATTGCTTATTCTAAAAAACAGTATAGTACAGTGAAGTATGTATATATAATTTTCTTTATGAATTTGAATTTATAGGAAGAACAAAACGCAAGTTCAAGCGCCAACTATGATGTAGAGATCATACACTCATCAGATGCTCACACGGGGTTGAGAGGGCGGTGCAAACAGCTGCCGAAGCTTTGGAGTCTGTAAGTATGTTTATCATAATATGATATCAGGCTTAAGAAGAAGTTGGCTCCGATGACCTAACTTCTTTGAGACCTTTATTTTGTACCCGCGATAATAAATATCAATAAATATTACTTGATAAGGAACCCGGCGCCATTATGGAGCAAAATAAAGTATATTTATCAGTTCGTACTTGTCGGCCCCATTCATAGTGTCAGTCCCATTGATATACAATTGGATGTGGAGTAAATGTTACTTGGTTTCTTCGAAATATGAAACCACAATCAGACTCATCACTAGAGGCACAATCACGATGAAACATTTGCCAATAAATGACCGAGCCCAAGACACACTTAGAGTTATTGTTATATTTAGAATGTAAAATTATTAATTTAAATTTTGACCTTAACTCGTCATAGAAAGAGTACAAAATCAAAAGCACGAGCACACTACTATGTCATGATGACATGTAGCGAACGACGTGATTATGTATGAAAATTCTACCCAACTGATGCGATGGGCAGATTTTTGCCGCGGACACTTTTTGAGTGAGATGGTGTATCTAGTTTAATTTATTTTTATCTTTGTGCAAAACACCTGAAGGCAAAATAGCAAATATATCATAGAACGCTTAAGGCTCGATGGGCCTATAACTTGCCAAATTTTGCTCTACAGTACTAACATTTGTGTGCATGAAAATGTTTATTTATTGGTGTGACCGTTTATATATAATATGTATATACAAAATGTATCACAAAAACTCAAAACTCTGCGCATCACGTCAGTTAGGCAGAACTTTCATTCATAATCACGTCGCTTGCTACATGTCATAGTGACATATTATATGCTCGTGTTTTTTATTTTGTACCTTTATAATGGCGCGTTAAGGTCAAAATTTTAATGAATAATTCTATGTCATAAATATATAATAAGCCAACGCATGTGTCAAGCAGATCAGACATTTTTAAGATGATGTTTCTTCGTGATAACTGATTATGCATCTAGTTAGTTTGTATCCAAGAACAGACACAATTGGGTATTTGACACCACTAATCGTTGACGCACTTTTTATGAACTGTCAAAAAGGAACCTTTCCATATATTTTGTATGAGATTATTGAAACGTGACGTCATTGCTCACTATCATCAATTGACCTAATATTTATTGGTTTCAGTGTATTTAAAAATACAATATTGCAAATAAACAAAAGTGATTAATGAAACGACATGTAAAATAAAGTGCACTTTTATGAAAATAAGGTTTGGTATTTTATTGCGAATGGTGGAGAATACCGAATTGATTTTCTAATGTGTCTGGAATCTAGGCAATTAAAAGGTAGATGGCGCTGTGTGTATGTCTGTAGATTGAATATTTATGATTGTCACCATTTCTCTTAGGTAGTGCTCCGGTGGTGGACGCCCAGAGGTGCGGAAGGAGGCACGGGAAGCTGCAGCGGACCACTGTGGCGAGTGACGCCGGCGGATGTGGCGTCACGTCCGTCCGCGTGTCTCGTCAACTTCCTGTTGAACGGCCGCTCTGTCACCCTGGAGGTGCCTAGGTACATTATTTCTTATTAATTGGGATCGTGACTGGGTTGGAAATAAATCAAAGCTAATTTAACAATTTAGTGGTGCTCATATTCTCAAAATAGTTTATTAAATTATTAATTAGTTAATTAAAAGTGCACCATTTGATAACCTAAAACTCTGACGTCATGGGTCGTCATGCCATAGATAATATAGGGCAATATAACGTTTTGATAGATCGGGAAAAGAAGCTTCGTTGAGCTTCCTGTTCAATCCCTATTTAATAATAATAAATCATTCTTTATTCATACAATTTATGATTCAAAATGGGTTCGTAATTTTATTTTAAGTGTAAATGAGAGTCGTGTCGAGGCATGCAAGCATAACAAGACAGTGATTTATCCGTAGATTTTTTAGATGGCGGTGTGTGAATGTCGGTGGATATTTATTTATTTATTCTATCAAATTGTTTTTTATTATGTACATTTTCAACTAGTCGCAAAGGCGGCGGCCGGTCTGCATCTCACGTGCTAGCAGCACAAGGTGGGGAACTATGGATTGGCGCTTTGGGCGGACGCACTCCCTACGATGACCCTCCCGCCCTCTCGGAGGGAGCCGGTGGAAGAGTCACAGATTACAGGTTAGTAACTTTAATTGAAAAAATTCTCTAAATTCTACTTTGAGAAGTTTGTAATGTGAAGATTGTATCTATTTTTATTAGGTGTTGTTAAGTAGTTGTTTTAAATCTGGAGTGGAGACCGCGTCTTGGTAAGCGTAGCGTTAGGACGTACTCCGGCCCGATTGCGAAAGGTCGCTGGTGGAGGCTGGATAGAAAAGCGTGACTCGGATATCTGGCGCAAAATGGGAGACCTATCAGTGGACTGCGATACAGATAAGTGTTGTTGGCAGTAGTTCTACTACCTACATATGTAAAAATAAGTATATAATTGTAATAGGTTACGCTATTGTTGACAGGCTATAGTGAAACTATTTGATTTGTAATAAGAACTATCTCTCTGCGGTCATCTCACATATGGGTGAGAATGCGGGCGTCAGGGCTTACGCCTTTTACCCGGTCGGCATCTTACGGGGTGCTCTGCCCCCATACTAAAATAGTTAAATAAAATTAAAGGATAATATGTGCCTTCCAAATAAGAACTACTTATTGCAAAGCTATAACTAATGCAATAAATGTTGTTTCTTTAAATAATAGTTGAGGAAATATATTGACACGCATAGTTAATTTTAGACAAGTTTAAGTAATTTTTGTATAAAATTTTATGTAAGTTTTTTTAAACCTACATATTTTCAAATTTCCCATACAGCAGTGTGTATGGCGTCATACAGTCCAAAACATTAAGCAGAAGTAAATAACAGTAAATTCACGTTGTGTACAGAATAAAAGAATTTGGCAGTCTAATGCAGCAGAACAAATTGGGTCCCCTAAGGGGGGCAGGTGCGAATGGCCGCGCCCGAGCGAGGCTACAGCGACATACTACCTACTGGCCGCTAACTATCTCCTCTACGCTTATATTTAACTTGGGATCGGTGAGTGCTACGTGCGATATCGAAGAGCCCGCCGTATAAAAGTCCTATGGATCAGATACATGAACAATTCTTTAAATACAGTCTGAGAAACCATAGAACTAAAGGTCGCCACACCTGAAAATGTCTGATTTAGCTTGCATGCAAAATTATGACCTCATTTTCACCAAAAATTGTTCATGTATCTGATCCATAGGACTTTTATATGGCCGGCTCTCGGACTAATATTCTATACCCACCCTACCATATACGTTGACAACCCATGTGACACGACGACACACGTGAAATGGTAACAAAGTCATCTACTAGGTACTATACGAAGCATTCAATCCATGCATATCTGTATTGGTCTGGGTGTTTCTATGTATTTTCTAGCTTTTAATCCTATTTCGAAGCCAATTTATGAAGCTGTATTTATAATACCAAAGTGTCTAATATTTATTTTTTTGCAATCACATATTAGCATACAGATGATTATATGCGAAAACAATAACTGTGCATATGTTTGTTACTGTAGTCATACTGTTAGTTAAATACGTACTGTATTGTTTTCCAAATGAAATGAAAAGTAATATATATACAAGGTTTGTTTTGTTAATCGGTTGTTTAGTACGCATAATACAAGCTTTAAGTCTAGATGGCGCTGTGTTTATGTTAATGGATATTTATTTACGCTATTCGCTGCACAAGAAAATTCGAAAGTATATTTTATTTTTACCAGGTAATGGAGCCCCTCACGCGGCTGGTTGTACAAGAGTCCCTTACCGACGAGGAGGTCGAGACTTGCAGAGGGGTGCTTTTGAACCTGCTAGGAATGGAGTCGCGACACGAATTCCCTTCAGCTCAGTTACCGCATAACTTACGGTAAGATTGACTAGAGGATAACCGTGTACAAGGCTACTGCGAAAATAATATTATAAAAAATATTTTGATAAGCTGACAGCAAAGAGCTAGAGCGAAAATAATTCTTTATTTCGTGAACAATGAGGTTGGTTACATAATGAGTACTTTTTGTAATACTACACTTCTATTAAGTCTTTGTTATTCTGTTCCAAATAAATACAAAAAAAAATACAATTTTTTTTTATAAGGTTACAGCAATAATTTTTTCGATTTCCTTTTTGCTTGACGTCGTTGACGGCTTAACAGCTTCATCGGGGAAGTAACGAGCGTATTTGGCTTCTAGCCTAATAAATATACGTTCATCTACGTATACCGTTATAGCAATTAGTGAAAATGTGCTTTTTCGCGCCATTCAAACTTATCTATTTGTATTACAATCAGGGGGAAGTCGGGCGGTCGTCGTGAAGAACAGTGGCGTCAAGTGTGGGCCGAACTAGAGGCGTTGGTGAGGGCGCACGCGGCCTCGGCCGCTCATAGGGCACTCCTAAGGGTGCTGTTGGACTGTCGCGCTCATAACAATCATTCGACTGATGGTAAGTTCATACACACATAAGTTGTAGGTACTCTTACACACATGTACTCGCATACAGTGGCGTACACAGAGATTATGAGTAGGGTACGCAAAATGAGTGATATTAATTGCAATAACAATAAATTTCATTTTTGTCAAATTGATTGCTTTTGATGACAGCAGATCGCCTATGGTTTCAAATCTGTAGATCCAAGTGGGGGAATAAGTGGGAATCATTTGATATATTGGCGATTTGTCGGGTTGTCAGGACGCACAGGGTATGCAATGCTTATTTGCATATTTGGAGGCCACTGCTCGCATATATTATTTTCGAGTCCCACTCGGGGACGTCTCCGTAGTGTCGCGGTGTCAATTCGCTCGCCAATTGCCGATTAAGCTTACTTTACAGCTTAATCGGCAATTACAGCCAAGAGCATTGTCAGGAAAAGCAGCCTTACTATCTCGCAGTAAACAAGTCAGTATGCTTACGCAGACTTACTTTAGTAAAATTACCGGTTATGACGAGTATAATCACTGTATCAGTTATTGGTCTACTTCAGTGCACTCTTTGAAACATAAAAAAGGCAGAGACAGCAGTACACACACAAATGCATACTTACATATTACATTCACATTCACAGTTTGAAATATGTACATTAAAAATGTACCTGCAAACATAATACTGACAAATGTTATCATTTATGCCATACATACTTACCTCAATTAATAATATTTGTGAAATAATAATATGACTAACTTGTGTAAATATTTGTTTAACCAATGAATAATTTCTTAAGCTAAGGGAAGCTATTTTTTAAAGTCTTAAGTGCATAAAACTCGTTTTATCAGAAGCTGACCAATCATTTTCATCATAAATTATTTGTATGCTTTGTGTTTTATTATTTATAAGTCCTAGGAATCAAACATGAATATGAAAAGCAAACGCTTTTTTAACCATTAAATTTCTTTGAATTACCCATATGGAAAGATATAGTATATAAATATGTGATTTTATATTGTCACTTTCAACAGTTGAAACTTTTTTATTTATATAACGGTTAATAGGTTCCTAACCAGTTTGTGAGGTGAGTGATTTGGTGAAACTTTTTCAAAGTATTTATAGACACAGTGTTATTCTTTATCGATAAAATATTACGAATACTTATATGTAAGACAAAATTTTTGAATATTAACATTTTATGATGAATTTCGATTGACTATTGTTAAAGTACTTATAAACAATGATTTTTTTAATGTAATAATCTTATTGAGAATTATCATGATACAAGAATTCATTGATCGTGTTAAAAATCCTACACATGCCGTGTGCGAAGTCTATTACATAATTATTTTAAGTCGCGAACATGATGCTCGGCCGTGCCGACTTGTCATATGATTGATTTCCTAACTCATTAGCAAAACATATGTACGAAGTGCCGAAAAACTTGTACAAATCGTATATCAATCATAAGTTGTTTTTTCATGTGTAATTTTTTTCTAAGAGGATGTGTAACACCTAAAATGTGTCTATAAATACATAAATAATAGTATTGTGGGTAGGAAGTGCATGTTTTTGACAACTGTCGAAGCATGCTTTTTTAGTATTGATGGATTTATTGAACTGGTAGTTTGTCTGCATCTATGTTACCCACTCCATTTCTTGTGTGGGCAGTGACCAATTAGAATCAGGCCCCTTAGTTCTCTATCCTACGTCTTTATTAGATTCAATACAAATCTTATTTTATTATAACCGAATTATTAGTGTTTTATTTGGTTGCAGTGAAATTATTGTTTGGTTATTCATTACAGTACAGCTTTTTAATTGAGTAGGCATTATCATATTTAGATCATTTTTTATCTATGTAGTTTCAAATGGGCACAATTACCTATATTAGAATTGTCTTAGTTTTGTGATTAATTTTAGGGTTATAGTATTATTATGACAATACGAGTATTGTTTTTTCGTATACATCTAGTATTTTACTTATATGTTTATATTTGTGTGTGTACTAGTTAGACACAAATGTTTGCCAAATGGATATTATGGATAAATTTAGAAATTAGATTGAGAGGCACACTATAATACAAATCAAAATTTCTTATCATTTCAATTAACTGAGTAATGTGGCCATGTGTTTATTAAAGACATTATTTTGGTTCATAATCTCAAAAACTTTTAAGTGGATTGAATACATCAAGTATTTTTGTGGTATATTATAAAAAATAACAAATCGATTTGGCAAATATGCTTCAACAATCTTAAGTTATCAAATTCCCGTTTTGCTAATCGGCTACGTTTGCAGGCGAATCTCGAGCGAGTGTGATTCGCGCGACCACAGATTCCCCTCTGTCGCCAGTGGGCGCTGGCAACGGTGCGGCGAGCTCTAGCGACGTGTGGGCGCCGCGGAATGTTCTCGACGCGCTGTTGGGGGGTCCGCGGCCCTCGAGGCGGCCGGACTTCGCCGGACGGATGGCGGCTGGATCGAGGATTGCTACGTTGTACCCCCAACTACAGCAGGATGTTGAGGCGCAACACTAGTTTTACAACGGTTGCACAGATTATGATTGATATCCGTCTTTTTTTTGCACTTCTGATTGTTTCGGCCAGTAAATTTAATTCCAGTGTGTTGATAAGTTGATAGAACCCCGTGTATGATTTCTTGTAAAGTGTAGGCTACAAAACCTTACCTTGCGTTTCGTATCATTTTTAGGTTTTAAAGAATACCGTTTTATGCGAAAATTTAGAGCAGTTTCAATAATGTCAAATCTTCATTGAGTGATAACTAATTGAACTAGAATTTATAAATCGGTATTCTCCACCATTCGCAATAAAATACCAAACCTTATTTTTATAAGAGTTTACTTTATTTTACATGTCGTTTCATTGATCACTTTTGTTTATTTGCAATATTGTATTTTTAAATAAACTGAACTGATAAATATTAGGTCAATTGATGATAGTGAGCAATGACGTCACGTTTCAATAATCTCATACAAAATATATGGAAACGTTCCTTTTTGACAGTTCATAAAAAGTGCGTCAACGATAAGTGGTGTCAAATACCCAAATATATACATATAGACGGATTATTGAATGTATGTAACTACAAAACTCTTATTTAAATATTTTACTTGTATGATCTTTATAAGGGATCATATTCTAGGACCCTTAGCATCTTATGAAGTATATCCGATGTATAAAATGTTGATATCTATTTCCGTCTATTAAGTTCTGTCAATAGAACAGTTAATGTATTTTAAAAGTATGTATACTATATAGTTTCAGGATATCAAGTAAGTTTAAAAAAATAAATGTATTTTAGTTATAAGTGAATACTTGTAAATATATGATATTTTTCACCAAAAGTGTCTGACTTTGGTTTTACCCAGGGTTCAACAAATAAAAATGCGACATTATAAAATTAATATTTTATATTTGTTCAATAAAAACTACATTGTGGGCCCGTGTGCCCGGCGCCCGGGTAACACGACCTTTGTATTATCTTGTTGAATATAAACTCTGCGGGCAGACTGTGTCATAAGGCAATGGTGTGAGTGACGGCCTCGCGGCCTCGTCAAGGCATCTGGTCCGGATCCTTGCGGCGACTCCCCCCTCCATCCCGGCTACCCTCCCCCTCCCCTTCTCTCCCTCGCCGCCGTACGTATATGTTACAAATTATTGGAATGTCACGCGGGATGCGAACGTTCAAACATTAAAAATCATTACAAACAAAACCTAAACACTAGGCCCTATCGCGGGCCATCCCGAAAATACACTCACATTGAAATATTGTACAATCTCATACTCTCGATAAGCGCCCGGTAAGTCCAATGAAACGCATCCAAAATATTCAATTAATTAATTAATACCCTATAAAACTTACAAAACCGGTACTCTTATAACTTAACACTAAGTTAAAATTAAACGGAATTGAAAAATAAATTACCTAGGTACAATATTTTAGTCTAGAAAGCTATTTATAGGCGCACGAGGGATGTTTGGTGGGAGTGCGCGTATGTCAGTGTGTGGCTTCTCGTAGTTTCTTTGCGACTGGTGGCAAAGGCGCTTCTGATGAATCACCCAAAGAGTTTTCTTCCGCTGAACTCGCTTCCTCTAATTGTCTGTAGGACAATAAGAAATAAAGTGTTCAATTAAATATAACCACCACTAACACATGATAAGAAATAATAGATTTCCCTTAATAGTGTACTCATAATATATTGATTAATTCCAATACTTGACAATTAACCAATAGGCCAGGATTTATTATGTTTATAATTAAATAAGTCGGTATAAGACCTCTGGTAAGATGTGATAGATTTTATTTGTAAAAAAACAAATAGGTACCTTTCATGCCCTAAAACAGATAAGTCTGTTACCACAGTCTGTGTTGAACTTATTGTATATGGTATTATCTACATTAGCCTCACCCGGCGAAACAACGCACGCGCTTTCTGTGAGACCGTGGTATCTCCGGTAGAGTCGGCTCATTCGTGCCGAATGACTGACCTACACTTCAAACTATCAAATTCATCATTATCACATTCATCGGCTCATTTCCCCACCGAGGGGCACGAGCCAACCCGTATGGGGCCGAGTTCACATACAACCTTTGAATCTCTTCGCTGACATGCGCAGATTTCCTGACGATGTTTTCCTTCACCGTATGAGTGTCGGATAAACGTACATAATATATAATTTCAATAATACTTTTCGGGATTTGAACCTGCACCCTCCAGATCGCAAAGCAATAGTCCACAGACCAATCACACACACAACCTTACCGTTTCGCGCGCGGTGTACTCAACGCTGAATCTGAGTTGTCGGAGGGTGAGGCGGGTGTAGGTGGAGACGCGGCCTTCGCGTCCATCGAGTCTTCTGTGCACGACGTCGTTGTGTCCTCGTTTACCGAGTCTACGCCCAATTTACCTGCAACGAAAAATATATTGTTTTATTTTAGCTGTTACTGGAGCCATTATGTTAGGGTTTTGTAAGCACATATTTACGTTCTCTAATAATGCAAGTCATTAGAGCTTTGGTCTCTTCGCGGACGCGCTATTGTTGTATTAATATCTTTATACACACACAATAATTTTTAAGTTTTGTTTGTTGTGAATTAAAATAATTCGCTATTGTTTGATTTAAATGCTTTAAAATATCAATTGTTTCGCAGTATAGGACCTAAGTATATTTTGGGACACCCAACCAACGTCGCCTGTATCCTGCCCGAAAAAGTCCGGCGATGTTATTATGTCATAAATATTAAAATTTAGCTGAATTTAAGATATCTGGTTAAGGCTAGATTAAGTTTCAACTTTATGTCAGACATGCGTCCTTACGTGTTATTTTTCCTGGCATAGGATAAACCTAATCAAATAACGAAAACATAGCATACCCCTTTAATATTCACATCTACCCTAAAACGTGTGTTTGGTCTTATTGAGATGTGGCCAAAGTAACATCCAGACGATTTTGTATACGAAGGAAGCTATAAAAAATTCGAAGTTATTTCATTGGAAGCGTAGATGACTATTTACTGTACAAAACAATATTTTAAATAGATAGAATATTAAATTGGTAAAATATCATTATTACACTAAATTACACATACAACTAAATATTGTATCGCCATAAAACACTAGATGTCAAAGTCAGGTCATAGTGTAGCTTGAGCGGTAAATTGGGATATTATGCTTTTAATGATGAAATGTTTATAATTGCTGTGTGCCTTCGTGTTATAATAATTTTAAGGACAATTATTTTTAATTTAGTATTATCAGAAATATTTTGAAACAGGGCTGGATTCTTCTCAGTAGAATCTAAACAAGTATTAGATTACATCTGTCATTCCTAGGTGTTTTAAGGACCTAAACTGAAGAAATTCGAATGTTCATGTAATTTCGGTCTTTATTTATAAAAATATATGGCGATTATCGTTGAATTCCTAAATAGCGTTGTTAAAATATTTTCAATTCTATTTAACTTTGTATAAGCAAAACTTGCAAAGCTACGGAATCCAAGTCCCGTATCGAAAGTGATAAAATTATAATAAAAAAAAATATTTTGGAGGTTTTGTTTCAATGCAAAGTTACATTAACATTTAATATAAAAAATGTTGCGTGACTTTTTGTGGGTAAAAATGATTACGACGTCTACCAAACACGACATCTTGTTGAGACAATAGCCAATTAAATTATCATTACTGTTGTCAATTGAAATTTTAATGGATACAAATGGCTGTGTTAGATATGAGCCTTGATATTCGAGTTATACAGATTACTGTGACAATTTTTTTTATTATTTATATTTATCTCCTAGTATATTTGCGTAGTTGTAATTGCATAGGAAAAATTTGGTAGGTATTATAAAAAATCCTTATGATAATTATTCTAGTTTTTAATTGATTGTAGATAAATACATGTTAACTAAATGTGGTGTTACATAAATGTATAATTGAAATTATACATTTTTATTAAAGAATAAAGTATTTTGAACATAAATAATACACACACTATACTTAATACGCGATTCCGACATTGTTATCAGTTTTAAGTGTTCAAAGCGAAATGTTCTAGATAATGAATGAATGTGCCTTTATCTGCCTTAATATAATTATCGCATTTTAAATAGAACTGCTATTTTATGAACATTTTTGAAATTTACTAATATTCAAAGGTTTATTTTAAGCATTGTCTAACACCATTATTAATGTACTGAATGCTGCAAATGAAGTTATTATGATTATTTCCATACTTTAGGACAGATTGGTAGTGACACTTTTAGGGATTAAAGCAAATTTATTATGTATACATATACTTAATAGATTTCTACCTGCCACACCGTATGCAAAGATGTGGTAAAAGCCCTGTTTATAAAACTGTAAGTAGTTAAGCTGATTTTTATTTTGAACGTTGATAAAGACTAAAATAATAAACAATAAGCGTCTATCTAATAATAATAGGTTCAATTTAAAGCAATAATAAATAATTGGTGTTAAAAATATGTTTCAATGATTTAAAATTTGAAAACACGTTTTTTGTTATCAAATATTGAATAAAGTGTTTTGCTTGAATAATTGATTTTAATATGTACTCTTACTGATACCAATACAAAGTATCTTTTATTGTTAATATTAAGGTACCATGTATTTTTTAATACAACCCTAACATGATGTATTAAGTATAAATTTTATGTACAAAATAAAAGTAAGCATTAATAGCGTTATTGTCGGCCTAAATAAAGCAAGCCAATGGCAATGTAAAGTTTGCATAACTCCGCTTAGTGATAAGCGGCTCGCTGTCTTTCGTGTCGAATTGAGAATGTAAACAGGAGGGGCGGGGGCACCCCCTCGCCACGTGGTTTCCGACACACGTGTTTTTGTTTTCTCCGGAACTGTAAGGCCGGCATAACGTAAATAAATAATCACCGGTTGCCAATGGTGACCGTGACGCTTTTGTTCATACTAGGACACTCGTGGAGTGATTTATCAATGGAACGCCTTTTTGTCTAATTCATTGATGATTGCGTTTTTTTGTATTATGTGCTTTATGCGCTGATTTATTGAGATAAAGAATGCACGCGGATTCAATGTGGTTTGTTGTCAATCATTATCGGTTCTTATATATTGCAGTTTTTTTGTTATTCTATTGAAATTCATCAATTGAACTAATCGGTGCAGGTCTTAATATAGAGGGCTAAATTCTTTGAACATTACGGGCCATTAGAACTAATAAATTTAACAGTGCCTAATCAAGACTGGAATCTAACATTATATGAACAAGTTTAGGTCCTTACCTATTGAATAAATATATAGGCAGCATCGTGAAACTTCGTCATGTTTTTGAGACTTACAAAAGTACTTGTACCTAGCTACTTATGTCTTCATCACTACACAATCACAATTATATTATCTTTACTAAATTAAGAATTATTAAATATTATTAATCTCTGCACCTGCTTTAGTAGGTACCTATATAAAAAACGGGTCGACTAGTAAACTCAAGACAGACGCAAGGGACACGACGTTTCGTGCCAAATGCAGTTTTGTTGAAGGAAACCAATGACTGTAGATGGTAATTATTTTCCGTCAACACTGCCGTGCCACCTAAGATCACAGATGTTTGGTCTATGATACCCAGGAAATTCACTAGCTTCTTGGGACTAACTTGGGTTCTTCCAGTTTGATGAATACACTAGCATGTTAAGAGAACATTTCGTAACTATGGTCTCAGACACAGACTCGGAATATTTATTTATTATAACTCACCGTTTCCATTAGTGGAGGGGGGTTCGAGGTTGCTCTCGTCGCTGGGTAGTGGGGAGCCCCCGTTGGCCGGCGCGCTGGCCGTACGCTCCTTGCCAAGAAGCTCGGGTTGCAAATCTGACACGATATTATGCGTCCATAACGCCAACTCGACCATATGCGGGGACCATTTCTTGCCACAGCCATTTTCCTAGAAATTAATAGTGAATTTTGTTATTAAAAGCAACTTGCTTTTGATATAAATTATATTGCATTAAAATATTCTGAGAAAACGATGTTCAGAGTTCTTTGTATGTACTTTAAATTTCGGTTGACGAGGCACACATTCACATGACACTCATCTAAAAAAAATATTTAACGAGCGTAAGGGCATTCTAGAGTGGTACCCGAATCTCGGTTTAGGGCAATGCAGGGGGCTTTGTAACATTAAGGAGTATAGTCTAAGGGAGAAAAGCGACCCTGTAAGTGCCGGTAATGCGAATAGAGACTGGATGGAGTAGTTAGTATTAATATGCTTACCTTATTTAATCTATCACAGACGGACCTTATATGGTTTACAAAATTGAGGTATTCCTTGGCAGTGTAGTCGCTTCCTTCCATCTCTGGGATGGCTTGTAAGCACTCGTCGGCCATAAACGGCGCGATTTCGGGGCTGGCCGCCGCGAGCAGTGCTGACGCGGTCGCTGTGCCAACACCCTTCAAGTTGCTAAGGGCAGTCATAGCTGATTCTATATTAGGCAGTTTGCGGAAAGCTTTCTTGGTCTCTTGCATTACCGCTCGAGGCGTGTTCACTTTTATAAGATATGATAACTGCGGATAAAATTTCCCTCTCTGCAATGTGAAAAAGTTTCGGTCATTGTTTCGAATATAATAGGCTATTATGTAGCGTTTGTTTGTTGACTAGCTATTTGCTGGTAAAACCAATCGTTCAATGTGACTGAGCATTTTCTTAACTTGGGGTTTGCAGTGGCAAATTTTTATAATAGTCACGTATTTTACTGTTAGTGTTTGATGGATTACGTATTATTTGCGAGATTTTCTATGCAAGATTTAGGTATAACTACATAATAATGCATGGCGCTTTAGTGGCTCAGTACAAAGGTATTAAATACCCGCATTTTAAGGCTTTGTGTACGTACTTAACTTAACCTTAGCCAACCTCAACTGCCAGTGGTGCATCTTCTATCCAGTGTTCTGGCGTCTCGCCAACGAGTAGTATTGTGGTCCAAAACCCTCGTACGAAGATACATTACAAGGACTTTTTGCAGGGGACATTAATTTATAATATTTATAACTATTGTATTTTCAAATTTGAATCTATGTATTAATTTGTTTTAAATTGTAATAATAACACGTTGTGAACCAATGTTGTATAGTATTCGATTGCGACTGGTGTTTTAATTTCGAACAGCGAGTTTATAAACTACGTACCGCTTGTTTCCATTTCATCAGCTGTACCAACTCTTCGTGTACCATATGCGCGTCTTTGCCTCGCGATTTAATTTTCTTTGGTAATTCATTCTGGTACCTGTAAACAAAAAGAGTATGCATTTTATAAATATTTAAAACATTCGTTTTTAATTTTGATATTGAATAAATTATCCGTTTATATATTATACAGTGTGCTGTCTCCTCAACTAGTTTTTAGTTTGTACTTTGGTATCAAATAAAACATAGCTCATATACTTAAATGGTTTAAATAAAAATAATAATTATGATCACTAACTGGTTAGAAGTACTTGTATCACATTAGAAGGAATTGTATTAGAGTTATATTATCAAAGAATTATATGAATGTATATTAAAAGAAATAATCAATTCTTAACTCCTTGTATTACTCCTAAAACCCACATTTCCAGCTGACAGCAGTAAAACCTAGCATATACTGAATTCCATTGGTGAAAGCCCGAAAAAATAGTCCTATTTTCAGGAATACTTTACTTTTTCTAACTCATATCGGTAAATCTAAGGATTTATATACTTAGATCATTTAGATTTACCATAATTCAAGTTTTTACAGTAACATACATATTGCATTAAATAGGTACCTATCAGAATGATATACTGTAAGTAATAAATTAACAAGTTACTTAGTCAATAAATTAAATTATGGAAAACATTTATGTGGAATAAGGCACACATATGATTTATTTTTGTATTGTTACAGCAAATCATTGTTACTTAAATAAATACCTACATATGAAATAAAACTATTTTTACACAGTAAAACTATTATATATTAGAAACTATTTTATTCTACAAACTGATAAGTATTCCAAATATTATTTTTACAAGCTTTTTAATTACATTACAATCAGCTATATTAATAAAATTAGTTTTATTTTTTATATAATTATGTATGACTGAAATAAGAATCATAATACAATTGCTTTCACTACATCATACTGATGTAGTGAAAGCAATTGTACACATGATGCTGGGTATTAAAAAACAAAAGAAAATTAATTTCATCATGTACCAATCTATCAATGAAATATAACGCTTATTTACAGCCATAAAAAGATTGTCTTTATTCTGAATTCAAATTGGTATAATGATTACAACAGGCACTGCTTATTGCATGAACACATGTCTTTCAAGAACATCTGCTCCATTGATTTAGTGTGAACACTTACTTCAAAACTGGTAATATACTAGGAAGTCATAAATTCTAAGAAAGCTGGTCCCTTATTTTATTGGAAGAAAGTTTATTTTCACTTTTTAAGTCTCATGGAGATAATTATGTAAAAAGTTGTTTTATTTTTAAAAGTATTATTAATTATAACAATAAAGTTTTCACAACAAATCTATTTTAAGAATAAAAAACTAAAAGGCATTTGATAATTCAATTTAATATAATTATTATTGCAATGGTTTAAATTTATATAAAAAAAATTAAAACTATTAAAAGTCCCAAATCCTTACTTGATGACTCACTTCCAAACACATTTATAAATTAAAAACTTAATGATATTATTAAATTATTAATTAAATAAGCTTTATTTTGTTTTATTACATTTTTCAATACAAATCTAAATAAAATTATCAAAATCTCAAGTTAATAGCAAGTCACCATTTTGAGCGGATGTGAGTCGACTTCTAACAAAGCATTGTATTACCATGAGAGTAGGTATTAAAAATAATAAAACATGTGATAATGGATAATGTTTATCTTATTTCGGAAGAAATATACAGCATTAAGCTAGGAGCGTTTATAAAAATGAACGTAAAAGCATTAAAACGAGTCATGGTACGTAAAGGACAGCCACCATTTTATATACGCCTGAGCGCCGCGATTATTTTCCCCACACTGGCTTCAGGAAAAACGATAGTGTCAATTTGACATCGATCCCACGTGACGCAGTGATTTTAATGAGCACTCCGCGGACTAGAGATGCAGTCCGCGAGGGAGGTAGCTATCAAATCAGTTTGCACGGATACACACACAATACAAGTTCATTGACACGCCACGGCCGCATTTTCTCCTTTCAAAGACGTTCCTACTTACCAATTGTCCAATTTTATGAGCTCTTCTGGTTTCTTTGTTTTCTGTTCAGCTTTTAATTTAATCGCCTGTGGATATAACTTCAAAACACTGTCAAATTCTTTAGCATCTGCTTCCATAAAGAAAGTGGACGTGTCTTTCGCGGTAGCCATTGTGAACGTTCTAAATGTACAACACTGCGTATTTAGTTTAGCTATAGCGCCGAACTCGACGCGGCGGCAGCACCTGGCGAACTGGGCGCACTCTCCCCACTCGCCGCCATCTTGTTGACTGAACCTCGCAATGACGTTCAATATTATTATTCGAAATATGTTATTTTCACTCGGATCTTATAATAATTGCAATATATTCGACCATTTTACTTTCAGGATATATCCTACCAGCTGTATTTCAACAATTTAGATGATTTTATTGCAATTCTAAGAGTAAATGAAACAAAAAATACTTACTCGCTGGCGCAAGGTTATATCGGTCGCACATTGAGTCGTGGCGTCGGACATTTGTCTGGCCTCCACCCACTGGGAGGGAATAACAGGATACAAAAATTAAACCCATGTTATTCCACATTCACTACACTACACTAATAGATTTCAATAATTGTTATGAAATTAAAATTTTGGAGCACAAATATCACTTTAATGTTAGTCACGTCGACCTCGCAGCATTATCAATTTCCTTAGAACGTGACGCAACACACGACACCGTTCTACCGAAACCGACTTTGGTAAACACGCATATTTTCCGTTGCATTGCAGTACACACTGAGCTCGGAGTAGTCATGAAGTAGTAACTAGCGGTGTACATAAGGCATTTAGGTAGTAGGACGTACATATCACCGGGGTGGAACGTCACCAAACAAACCAATCGGCTTTGTTGTTTTGATAGATCGCCATGTGCTCTGTCTGTTCCCTTTAATAATTTAGCTTTTTATCGTTTAATGTTATTGATGCGCTAGTTGCTGGCGCTGATATAAGATCTTTATGCAACGTGTGCTACCAATGAAGATTGAATTAAGATATTTCTTAAACAACCACTCTCTTATTCCAGGTTTTTAAATTTACCTACTCTAAGAATTAAGACACTATAATTATTGTATCCTTAAAAAATATTTTTTTTTTGTTACTGCAACCATATTTTCTATTGAGATGTAGTTACTCAAATAATCAAGTGTCTAAGCGATTAGAGAAACCTCTATCAGTAAATTTCAGTTAATTAACTATAATACTGAAAAGTACCCAAAGTAGGCAAAAGTAAGCAGGCACCTGGGCGGTTACCACCATCTCTTAAAACAGTGTTACAATAATATTACTTCGTCTTTTTTGGTACAAAAATGCTGACGTATCATTAAAACAATACTGTTTTAAGAGATTGCGGTAACCCCCTTGTACTGTGATTTATGGTGAGAAATAAACTTATTAATATCTCCTATATATTTTTTATAGTAGATTATACATCTCATCATATTATTATCATACTTACGTATTCATCTTAATCGTATACATAATATAATAATGTTTACTTACTTAGGCACCTTCTTCAGCTTTAATATGAGAAAATAGTAGTTCATGGTTTATGTCGTATAAAAAAACTACTGACTGTATAACGTTCAAACCAAATTTCGTTGTTTGATTTCGTGGTAATAAAACTTTACATTTGAATTTAGGTTTATTTTCCCCGAATTATAGTACCTATCACCAAGTTATTTAGTGGCCCATCTAATCGACTTTGAAGACTATGATAGATCCAGTCAAGTTTATGTTTATAGGTAGGTAACCTTCTACCTATTAGTACTACACTTGGAAGTTGTCTGGGTGAGATCCAATCCGAAGGGATAAGCCCTTCTCAATTGACCAAAGAATTAATTATTACAAGAATTTCTCTTATCATTAGTTCTGTGCAGTTGACGAACATACAAAATATTTACTTATATATTAACATGGTGGATAAATACGAGTAGATATTATGTTGGACACGTATCTTTCGAAAATGACTTCCATTTGAAACATAATAATATTAATTTTTATTATTTACAGATCATTATTGTACCTAGCCCAGTGGGGGTCCTTGAATGCTTTTGAATACCTATATATGTAAATTGTTCAGAATAGGAACAGAAAAAACTTTTTTCTGTAGGTAATCTGAGGTACCTAAATTGGAGATTCATATGTGTACATAAACGTAAATTTATGAAGTCTGAAACTATTTTATTACGTACATGTATGTAAGTAACAGACTTTAGTAGGTATGTACGTATGTCGTCGATGTCTATGTTCAAATTATTGATGAGTACCTAAATGCTTATAAAAGGCCGGTATGCATGCACTTAATATGGATTTTACTATTTCTTAATAGTCCATAAGATAAGCCAAGTTCTTATAAAAAAAAACAATCGTTCAACAAACAATAGATCTTCCTATGAAAATAACACGATAAAGAATAAAATGTGCAGTGGGATCTCACAGTTCGTTTCTAACGTTTACTATAACCATCAAAGTGTTACATCAAAAGGGTGCTGTTTCAATGCAGGGATACGGCGGGCCCTAAAAGAAGAAAGCGTACGAGGGTTCGTTCCACAAAAAGCCCACTTGGAGTTTTCGAACTCGACGTCATTGTGTTCATGGCGATAAGGTCGCTTTTCAAATGCCAGTTGCCGGGAAACGCTTTAGGGTATGGTCGCTTTTAATTTTTTATGTTGTCAGGGACGCGGGAGCAGTCCCCAGCCCGACGTGCATGCGCCCGATCAACGGTCGGACTGCCTGCTGAGTGATTTTTAAGGGACCCGTTTGAAAGCGGGCGGGAATGCCAGTTCGCTAATTTGTAAAGTTACGGAATTACGATATCACACGATTGCAAATTTTCTACAATGTGACCATCAAACTACACATGCATAAATAATTAATACAACATAAATCACTAATTGATTAGGCAATAATTACACGAACAAAGACACTTGATTACAATTGAGATGTTGATTGGGTTTAACCAGTGCGGATTGGTGAGTTACGAGACTACCATCCTATGATGGTAGCTGGCTCCAAAAATTTAAATCGTGCCAGGTTCTGAAGCATGGAATCATTTTTCTTTTCAGACAATAAATTAGTACCTACTGCTTTCAATGTCCCAAACAAACTCACGAAGTGACATCCACAATGTGGTCTCCCCGCAGGATCGAACCCACGATCCCTGGATCACACGGCGATATAAACCACAGGAGAACTCACAACGCACACGACCACGAATAAAATAATTATCATTAAAAGTGCGACAATTGATAAATCTAACAACATGACGTCATAGAGTAAAAACCCACCTTAGAAATGTTTTCAACATACATCTCTGGTTTCATTCGCATCCATCAATCTTTCTTAAAAATGTATGGGTTTAAATAAGTCCTTTTGCCGGATAAAAAATATTTTAATCTAAATATATATAACTCAAAGGTGACTGACGACTGACGTAGTGCTCTAACAACGCACAGTCCAAACCACTAGACGGATCGGGCTGAAATTTGGTTGCAAGTAGATGGTATGAATTAGGCATCCGCTAAGAAAGGATGTTGATTAATTCTACCCCCAAGGGGATGAAACCGGGTATGAAACTTTGACAATTTTATATTGATCGGGCTGGGACGTTGCATGCATAAAGCTAATATGACGAAGGCATCCCTTAAGAAAGGATTTTGTTGAAATCCACCCCTAAGTGGATAAAATAGGGGATGAACAATAATACTTCTTAACGTGAGCGAAGCTGTGAGCAAAAGCTAGTTGATTCATAAGTCAAGATCCAATAATTAATCATTTATCGATCGATCCCAGTGTGCACAACTTTGCCTTAATTTGACAGCGTCCTGCCAACACAAACTGAACTTATTTCAAGATGACCACTCTACTGCGATGACGTTGACCAATACTTCAGCCACACGATGAAGTTCCGGGAGTTGCACTACTGGCCTCTGCTTTTTCGAAGGTTCAAGGTGTACAAAGGCTCCTCAAGACTAACCTATTCACGTATTCTTATTTTAATTTAGAGATGGGGTAGGTACGTTACTCTTGGAATCTCAATAGTTTCACGTCTCTTGATGAAATCAAAAGTTTCTGGAATAGGTTAAATGTTTAGCTACAACCACAGATTTCCCAATACAGGAGATGGGGCAAGCCGCGTTTAAAGTGCGACAACTGTAAGCTCAACGAGCATACACTGGCTACCAGTTTACGCTCTGTGAGACGAGTCAAGACGCACGAATATTAGAAGAAATTACCGTTTTTTTCCAAAATGCCATCCTGTGCAATTGTTACATGCCATTATCGCAATGAATCAGTAAATTTACCAAGAAATATAATAACTTTTCACAGGTAAGAACCGAAAAGAAATTGCGACACTGGGACTGCCTATAAACTTGGCGGCTTGTCCAGTCTAATGTATATTCTGATGTCTGTGGCTACAACCTACGACTCTACATGAAAATGAAAATGAAAAAAGTGTTTATTCAGTTTAGGTCCTTAAAGAACACTTATGAATGTCAAATGAAGCTACCACTGGTTCGGGAGGTAGTTTTCCACTGAGAAGAAACCAGCAAGAAACTCAGTAGTTACTCTTTTCAAAAAAATTGTGTTGAATACAGATTCATTTGTAATCAAAATAATTATATAAAGCAAATTATTTCAATTTTTATCGTATTATTGGTAAAAATATAATAATCTACAAAAGTACTATTAAGCAGTTAAGTATTTATAAATTTAAATAGATGACAACAAAAAAAAACAAAAGTAGTGCAGGCGTGGAAATCAACATGTCCATGAGTTTTTATCATTTATATAATCTTCAACACTATAGTAAGCTTTTTTTATTAAAATAGACTTTACATGAGACTTAAACTTATGCAGGGGTAAATCAATTACATTTTGTGGTAGCTTATTAAATATTTTAATGCTTAATCCCACAAATGAGTTCCCAACCTTATGCAATCTAAGATTTGGAACGGCAAGTTTGTGTTTGTTCCTAGTGTTCAAACTATGATTATCTGACTTTTTTGAAAATACATGTAAATTTTTGTGTACATAGATGACGCAGTCTAGAATGTACTGAGACGGTAATGTTAAAATATTTATTTGTTTAAATAATTCCCTTAGTGAGTCACGTGATTTAAGGCCGTATATGGCACGGATGGATCTTTTCTGCAATACAAAAATTGTTTGTAGATCAGCAGCAGACCCCCACAAAAGTAGACCATAAGACATCACGCTGTGAAAATAGCTAAAATACACAAGTCTTGCAGTCTCAATATCAGTGAGACTTCTTATCTTCCTTACAGCATATGCAGCGGAACTAAGCCTTCCTGCCAAAGCCGCAATATGGGGACCCCACTGCAATTTTGCGTCTAATTTTATACCCAGGAAAACGGTTGAATTTATTACTTCCATGGGTCCTTCATCCAAAGTGATGAAAGTATCTACCTGCCTTACATTAGGCATTGTGAACTTAATACATTTGGTTTCTTAGAGTTAAGAAGTAAATTATTGGTCGTAAACCAATGTAATACCTGAGAAAGTGTAGTATTTACATCGTCAAAAGTTTCTTTTTGTCTATCCACGTTAAATATAAGAGATGTATCATCAGCAAATAATACAGTTTCACATAGGTTTTGAGTATAATAAGGTAGATCATTTATATAAATTAAAAATAATAAAGGTCCCAATATTGAGCCCTGGGGAACGCCCATCAATAAAAGGGCTCCGCTGGAACTTGTTTCTCCGACATGTACGTTTTGGACTCTATTCGTTAAATATGATTGTATTAAATTAAGAGCGTCCTTATCGACACCGTAATGCTTCAACTTCATGAGGAGAGTATTATGGTTAACGCAATCGAATGCCTTCGATAGATCGCAGAATATTCCTATAGCATCTTGCTTATTTTCCCACGCCTCAAAAATATGTTTCATTAGTGCCACTCCTGCATCAGTAGTGGATCTGCCTTTAGTAAATCCAAATTGATTGCTATGTAATAATTTGTTTACGTTGAAATGAGACAATAATTGATTAAATATAATTTTTTCAAATATCTTACTTAGAGCTGGGAGAATAGAGATAGGTCTGTAGTGAGACGGGTCACTCTTTTCTCCAGATTTGAATAAAGGTATGATTTTACTGAATTTCATCAAATTTGGAAATTTGCCCTGGTCAACACACTGATTAAAAATAACAGCTAAGTGAGGAGCAATACATATAATTATATTTTTAAGTATTTCTGTAGAAGTCCCCATAAATCCTCTGTTTTTTTAATATTTAACTCTTTAAAAGTTCTAATGATTATCCCTGCATTTACATGTGTAAATCTAAAAGACGTTTTGCACTCATCAACATGTGACTTGAGGAGAGAAACAGCAAGATGAGGATTTGAATTTAATTTACTAGTTACAGTGACAGCAATATTAGTAAAGAACTTTTCAAATGCATCTGCCACCTGAGAGTCAGTATCAAGACTCCTGCCATCAATATTCAGTGAGATCTTGTTATCTTGTGTTTTATTTTTACAAGTCTCCTTATTGATGATATTCCACGAAACTTTACTTTTATTAGTAGCATTGATTATTTTATTTTTAAAATAATTAGCTTTAGCTACTGCGCAAACTTTTTTGAATAATTTTGAATAATTTCTAACATACTCTATGATAACAGGGTCATTAGTATTAGCCTTAACATCATACAATTCAAATAACTTTTTTCTACTTGTATAAATACCAGTAGTGGCCCAGTCGCTAAATTTAGATTTTAAAGTATTTAATCTGACATGTTTTTTGGAAATGTACCATTAAATTCCTTTTCAATTACACTAAATAATTTATTATAATGTTCATCGACATTTTCATTACTATTACTCGCGTGCAAGTAAATCGACTCAAGCCTCAAGTACGCATAACAAGTGATATAAAAAAAATGCCTTATTATACTCTATATAATGTTTTACATAATTAAAGCCTAGCAATTATGCTTTAAAATGGTGTAAGTTGCATGAAATCGATTCAGTAGTTTAGTAAAAAAGGTTAATGCTAATGATAATGTAAAAAATGTTGAAATTCATACAATTTCACAGTATGGGGTTATTGTTTAAATGAAACAAAATGTGCGTAAGATAAAAAAAATATTCGTGTCAATATTTGGTATTCCCTCCTCTAGCTCTGATCACTGCTCTCATGCGATTCTTCATCGACCTTATCACTTTTTAATGGATGATTGTGGTATTCGACCCACTCTTCTACCAACGCAGTCTTGAGCTCATTGATGTTTGTCGGAGCTGGATTCCTCGCTCTAACTTTCCTTTTGAGCTCGTCCATATGTGCTCAATGGATTTAAATCGGGGCTGAGCGCTGGCCAATGCATAGTGTGAATTCAACTTCGTTCAGGAAATCACGTGTGGCCGAGCAGTGTGACATCGGGCATTGTCATGCATCAAGATGAAATTTTCCCAAAAAGCTTGATAAGGACAACTTGATCCAGTAGAACATTTTCAATGTACGATCACTGGTCAGACCTCCTCCCCGGCCTCCACCAGGAACGAAAACAAGGTCCGTTTTGCTTCTAAGGAAATTCCAGCCCACATCATGCAAGATCCGCCACCATATGCAACGGTTTCCACAAAGCAGCACTGTGAAAACCGTTCACCGGGACGACGGTATACCCGACCTCTCCTGTCGCTGCCATGGAGACACATCCTCGTCTCATCTGTGAACAGACTGACTGCCATTGCTCTATGCTCCAATCCAAATGTTCTCGAGCAAAGTGAAGGCGTGCTTGACGATGAGCTGTGGTCAACTTCGGGCCTGTAGCGGGTCTTTTCGGAGTAAGGTTAGCTTCTTTCAACCTTCTTCTAACTGTCCACTGACTGACAGTCCCCCGCGAACTTGACGTAGCTCCTGCTGCACATCTACGCCGGTAAGGTGTCGATTTCGGAGAGAGGTCGAGACCAAAAACCGGTCGTCACGTTCCGAGGTGCACGCGTCGGCTGGTATTAGGCCTCCAAGTGAAGGCACCAGTCTCTTGAAACCTTCTGTATACTCTCGAGACAGCGGACTGACTCATATTCAAACGACGAGCGACTTCTCGCTGGGTTCAACCCTTCTTGCAACAGGGCATCGACTTGAGCGGCTTCTTCAGGTGTGTATCCATAATTTTCCTTCAATGACGGCTTTAATTTGCAGAGATGTGTTCAGGTCAACGTCTAATGAAGCGACTGATAAGAAAAAAACGATTACAGGGGGTTTTATAGGGGGTTGTTCGCGCAAGTTGTGAATAGAGCGCAGAAGTTACGGAGGTTGCGTTCAGTTGCATTCTAAGACAAGTGTTTATTTAAATTAACTGATATTATGCATACCATTTGAAAGCCTAATTACTAGCTTTAATTATGTTAAACATTATATAGAGGTAAAATAAGTCTTTTTTTAGTTATATCACTTTTTATGCGCACTTGAGGCTTGAGTCGATTTACTTGCACGCGTGTGTATAAGTTAATAAAGGCAACTTGCTAGATATATTTTCCTTAAATTTTTCTATGCCATATGTTGTAATTGGCCGACAAACAAAATTACATGAAGCTGGGGCAAGACGGTGCTCAAACGATGCCATCTGTCCGCTATGATCAGAATTAATGAAATTTATTATACTCTTGTCATTTATATCAAAATTACAAAAATGTTGTCTAAACAAGTGCCGAGATTGAAGTAATTCTTGTAGGTTCATTAAAAAGATTTAATTAAATTAAAGATTTAAAGATTTAGAAACCTAACAGTATTTGGTGAATTTTCTAAAATGTTTAATGTTAAAATCACCACAAACAATAACTTTTTTTACTAGATGAACTTATTTTTCGTAATACTTCTTCCATAGTAGTCTCAAATGACATTAAAATTCCCTGATGGAGGCCTGTACACACAAACGATTACATGTTGCTCCAGCTCTGCACACGCTAGTTCAATAGTTCGTTCCACAGAACACCTCTACCTGTGGGACACTCTAACAGTGAAGGTTCATTCTGCTCTTGATGCTGATCAGTGAGATCTGCACCAAGGTGACAGCTACATTGGCTTATATATTGGTTAGCTGCAAGAATATATTCACTAATTGTCTTTGAGCCGAATTATATTTACTGTCATTTGTTGTAATGACCTATGCAGCCTTGAAATATCAGCCTCTAGCTCCTTTGTCTCAATTTCTACCTATGCCTACTTTCTTTTAACTTGTTACTATATATTTCTAACTATCTAACATATCTAAATTATTTTTCCTTAACTGATATTGTGTTTATAACTTTGTTTTTAATTAATTTCTCATTTTTTTAATAAGTTATTAATTTTAATATATTTCTTAATCCTATTTTTCCTACTTTTCCTATTGTTAATACACCTATCATTTGGATTATTAGACCGGATGACTTTCTGCTCAGCTGGGACCCGATCAATTCCTCATACAGCTTTGTGTATGCAGGGCTTCTTAACACTGTTTGTCACTCTCTATTGTGATATGAGTTTACATGTTTCGTTCAACTAAAGCTGTCCATAGTGTCTATCATTAAAATATAGTATCACTTTACCGAGTATGATATTGTAGACTCGTTATTAGAATGTCAATATTTCCTTTAGTGCATTTCGACTTTGCTGTATGGGTATTGGGTTCGTATCAATGAAAAAATTAAAGAACATACTTTGTACCGGAAGTTTTTTTAACCGTCCGGAAATACATAGGGCATACTTGGTTATCAAAAACTTACATGTCATGTAAACCGTTAACTAAAAATAATAAAATTGAAAAATAAGGAAAACCACTGACGTCTATAGAATTTTCAACGGCCAAGTCAACGACATTCATTAAAATAATAAAGCAAAAGCAGTAAGGAACCTTAGACTTTGTCTATATTTCATTACTTTTAAGAGAAAAACAAGCAGTTCCATCGAGACTTATCTAGTTTTTATGAAATACTGGATGAGTTTTCATTTAAATATTTAAATGAAAACTCATCCAGTATAGTTACATATGTAAATATGTATATGGGTGTTATTTTCTTGAGTTCCTGTATTAAAATTAAAGCTCAAAGAAATTATCCACATCAATAATTGAGACCCCTAGTCTCACATGATCTATGCGTTGAGACAATAAATTATTGTATTTCCAAATATTCATATTTTTTTTTGACCAAAATTAACACGTAATAACACTTGTACTTTTCCTTAACCAGAAAAACTTGATCGTATAAACTCACCGAGTATAAACTACAAAATGAGTCAGCTGCAACATTGTGCGTCATTATTTTTATTGAAAGATACCTATTTATGTAATAATAATTGTATGTATGTTATAAAAATACATATATGTGCCCAATCATGTACCTTATTCGATGTTTTAAGCAGTTGATCCGGTTGAGTCATGATGACAAGCAGACAGTTTGGAGTGAATTCATTCTGCATATCTGTTCTATTTATTTTGTGACATCTGTATTAAGCGTAAAGGACACAACTCTTTAATAGGGAAATAGAAAAGAACTAATGGAATGGATTACGCCTTGACTACAAATACAAATGCTTTATTCGTCTTATACTAATGTAGGGCTCGTTAGCTCAGCGGTCAGAGCTCCCATTTGTCTAACAATAGAGGCGGTCGGGGGTTCAAATCCCTCACGAGCTGGACCATTTTTTTATGATACCCGAAAAATGGCGACCTATTATAGTTTTGGGTAGGTATAATTTTATGTTCATAGTGAATACTATCATTAAAGAGAAATAAAGCAATTCAGTTTACATAACATAATTGTATTCGTAGAAGTCGTGGATACTTAATACGCACAACCGACGAAGTCTGAAGCATCTGCTCCATCTGGACCGAAGTTCTGGTTAAGGTAGCTCGTTGCTAATGGAAGTTAACTGCTAGAACTTGGTCCGCGTGGAAGTCATTAGGAGATTTAGGAGAGGTTTAATTAAACTTTATCACATTTTGTTACTGGTGGAAGGTCAATAATTTCGATGACGTTTGTTCCGAATAGAGATCGGATATCAAAACCTGATTTATTAAAAAGTTTTAAAGTGTTGAAGTTTTCATGAACACGAAAGGGTTTGTAAGAAGGATATAAAAATAAGATTTACGTGCCTAGCCTAGAATGAAATCTCAGATCAGATAAACGAATTTGTATAGGTACTATTAATCTGTGGTACTACCTACTTATCAATTGTCTTTTAAAACAAAATGAGTGAAACGAAAAAAAACAATTTAACTATCGTTTCTAAGAACTCGGGCCTTATTAATATTCCCAAGCAACAAACACTGCGTTCGGAATTAAAATTCTCCTTTTTGCCACAAGGTCGGTGAGTTGCCGAGTTGATAACGAGTAACGACATGGTATGGCCCGACTACATCGCGCGCTCGACCACGATACCGCGAACCGTGGTATTTTTGTAACTGATGCAATAAACGACTGCTAACGCCATCTATCTATAAGCACGGGAAACATTACTTCGTTCTTTGATGTGCCAAAGAACGAGGTAATGCTATATCTTAATATTTATTTATTTAATTAATGCTTCTTTTTTTGTAATTTGGTTAGGCAAAAGATACTACAAAAGTATATCAAGTACGTAAACGAACGCAAGTAATTTAAAACCATTTCAAAACTAATCGAATCATGTTTTTCTTTCCACGGACGCCGGACGCGGTGAAATGCAAGTGGGGAAACCCAAAATTTATTAAGGTTCTGTGCCGAACTGCACCTATGTAGATTGTTTTTTTCTTTGGTGATGATTGTTTATAATCACATATTTATGTTATTACTTGTATGAAATGACCAAGTCACTGGCTATCGCATCAAGGCATAGCTATGGCGGGAATGGGTTGCGACGCCGGCGAGGGTTCCACCATGTTGGCCAAATGCGAAATGCAGATTGGTAGGAATATCTTAAGATATCGTATTCAAAGTAAATTAATACGATGACTAGTCTTATTAACTTGGCTTTGTACGCTACCGCGTGCAAATAACTTTTTTAAAACCTTAAGAGAAATTAACTTGGCCTACATAAATTAAGGTTTTCGAAAAATTACTCGCCACATTTGTCTCAAGAATCCCTATGCAATCGCCAGCAATCTACCTATCAACCAGCTTCTAATAAATTATGGGTCTAATATAGGAAAAGACGTAGGTTTCTAGTGTACCGACTGTAGAGGCATCGTGGCGCAATTCAAGATGCGAAAAATCCACTTGGGCAACAACAATTTTGCCCAGATGATATTAATAATATATAATATAAATAAAATTCGGCAAAATCCTGAATTTCATGGAATGTGCCCAACTTTCAGACGAACGTGCTTTTCACAAAAATACTTTCAGGTCAAGGTGTCCCCAAGTCTATTTAATAGCCGGAATAGCCCCCGAAAAACCAAGTAATTATAATTATGTAAAAGTAAAGGCGTCGGTTGCTCATTGGTTTTGGATTGGATGAACTGTTGCCTTCCGATCTGAAGGGTGCAGGTTCCAATCCCGCCACGTACCAATCTATTTTCGAATACTCAAAAAATAAAGTGTATGTTTATTTGACGCGCTTGCGGTAGAGGAAAACATCGTGAGGAAACCTGTGCACGTCTGCAAATAAATTCAAACGTTGTGCGTGAAGTCGGCCAATCCGCACTGTACACCATATACGGTTGGCTCGCGCGTGTCCCTCGGTGGGGACGTCTAATAATGGGCTGATGGTGAAAAAGTAAAAAGAAAGTTTTCAGATTCTAATTAGCATATAAGTACCTAAATCAATTCTGGTTTTTATTGTTTTTTAGAACAGCGTAATATTTCTTCATTCAAATAAACTTTGGCAAATTGAGACACGCAAATGGTTCAAAATAAAACACGCTACTCTCCATTGAGACTTTTTTTCTACTAAGGTTTTGCGAGTTTCTTGAATGAAATGACGTCAAAGTATAGTATACTATAAGTAGGTACGAGTACCAGCTGTTTTTAAATAGATGATAGTTAGTGGTATATTTCATATACTTAAATTTTTTCTTTTATGTCAGTAATTGGGTAAGTTGCTTTCGTCACCGAAAAATCTTTATAAGTATTAACGAATCCAAAAGGATTAAACCCTATAATGCTGTCAGGCTTATAGCCCTAGTTACTAGCTAGTATTGTATACTCGTACCTACTTTAAAATACTAGTAACGATTAGGGTCGTTTAATTATTGAGATAATTATTTGAAAGATAACTTATTTAGGATGTCGTCGTCTCTGCCCACGCCAGAATTCAGTATAATAGGTCACGAGTACTCGAGTAGTAGTCACAAGTCAGTAGCGATGTGAGTCGGACGCCGTTCGTCCGTCCGTACCTTTCTTCGCGCTCTTTCGCGCCGCAGGCAATTGCCGCGAATTTGGGCCAAGCACTATATTCCATCCTCCTCTATCTCATAATTTACCCTATCTCCGTTCCACTTATACAGTGTTATTATACAGTCATTTATGTAATAAGTTCAATGTTTACAACGTGCGTATCAGGTGTTGAAAGGAATTTTGTGGCTGGCTTCATATTGATATAGCGACTGATAAGCGACAACAACGACGCCTACTGCAACTATTGATGTAGGTAATACTATGAACTTTGTGTTTACAGTGTGATTTTGTCATTGATTTTCCTGTTTCTTACAATAATTAAAGTTATGTAATAAAATTACTTTAAACGCGAGTACTGTGGGACCACACTCAGTGGCGTGCACAGAGATTATGAGTAGGGTATGCAAAGTGAGTGACACTAATTGAAAAACAATAAGTTATTTATATTTTTGACATATTGAGTGCTATTGTTGACAGCCGATCGCCTATGGTTTCAAATATGTAGAGAAAAATGGGCGAATAAGTGGGAACCGTTTAATATGTTGGCGATTTTCCGGGTTGTCTGGACGCACAGGGTATGCACTGCTTATTTGCATATATGGAGTGCACGCCACCGACCACACTGACCGCAAATTGTTTACGTACCTAACACTACAAGATAAAGATTGTATTGGCTATTTATTAAAAAATATATAAGTATATTGCATAGAAAGTTATTATTAATCTATTTAGAACGTTAAATTTAAGTTTCCGGGAAATCAATAATTCTTAATCATTATCATAATACAATTCTCTTTTTTTTGTAGCTAGTTTAGATAGGAGTAAAATATTCAAATTAATTTATCCGTTGTTTAGTACCCATATTAGGTTCCACGCTTAACTTGGGGCTAGATGGCGCTGTGTGAATGTCAGTGGATATTTATTTAGTTATTTAAATTCCCATGCGTTATATTTCTCCATCCTAAAGTTGCCTGGAAGAAATTGCCATGTGCAAAACGGCCACCCATTGTACTCTCTTTTTTTTTGTAGTCATTTATGTATTTTGGTGTACAATAAAGAATTTAATAAATTAATAATAAAATAAAAGTTATCTAAGAAACAATTGTATTTATGTTAACATATAAACAAAACCTAGAGACAATAACTAGTAGATACCAAAATGTTTAACCATTTTTTCCGCTAAAAATAAATTCATAATGGAAATATTTTGTGTCAATTGTTTTACCACTCCGGTTGTTAATGGGTTAAATATTCGAGAACTCCAAATATTTACCAACTTAACCAATATGTAAAAATATATATCGTTGTTGTTAAACAGTTATTAAAAATCTTTAATAAAAGTGATATAATCTAAAGCATGATTCCACCTTGTCAAGCAATGGATTGTATCATAGGCTTAGAGTATATATAACTTGATACTCTAAGATCATAGGCAATAACACAAAGGAAAATGATGATGATTAAACAACTTCGATCATATAAACTATGATTGAAGTTTATCAAGTACGAAGCGAATAAAGTAAAAGTTTATAAATGATAGTCGGCAAATTGTCAAACAATAAATGAAACGGATATGTTTTTTTCAATACTATACTGTATTTCCCTTCTATTCTACGAGTACCCATTTCTTTAGTTGACATAGTTCTACAAAACAGGAATAACGGGATCTGCTCACCGTCGTCTTTTACACATGGTATGTTGTTATGGGTCTATTTTGAGCCTTCTCTACCATTTATCAATAATTTAGAATACGAGTAGGTACTTATATATAATGTATTTATTTATTATCTGTGTACTATGGGTTTATAGCTCGGGCCTCACCAGCTATCCAATTAAAACATTACGTTTAACCAGTAAATTTCCTAGTGGGTGCTTATATTTTGTATAATTTAAACACTGAAGCGCTTTCATTTCATATCAAAATGAGTTTTTGACGTCAAAATTGAATTTCGAATTAGGTATGCACTTAAGTACTTACCGTATTTTTTTTACTTGAAGTGAAATTTAAAGAAAGCCTAAATCATGTACGTCATTTTTTTACGTCCATGGTCTAAATTTAATAATTGTGTTTTGGCTGCGACTTTGGTTAATGAAACGATACAGAAAGCTGAGAATTAAAATAGTCAACTTTGTTTACTAGAAATACTTCATTCGCTCGCACGGCTGAGGTATTTTCTACCAAACACAAATAAAGTAATACAGGATTTTGAATCAAAACATATTTTATAAAGTCAGAACAGATTGTTGTTGAATTTTTAAATTTTGCAATCATTGCGTATTTCAACTACGAAACAAAGACAATCGTGAACCGTTCAAATCATAATAAGTATTATCTACTACGAATATACGGATAATAGATTTTGATATTGCTTATCAAAACAATTTAAAAGTAATTTAGGTTGGATAAGTATGACAGTGGGAAATTACGAAATATGAGTGTCTAACCTAGTATGAGATCATAAGGCGAAGGTACGAGTAAGTATTAATTTATTAACATGATTTATCCAACATTACAACATAACTGGGTGAATTTATTGACCATAAAGATCTAGCTATAATAAAATAAAATAAAATAAAATAAAAATCAAGTTTATTTTCTCATCATAAACACAAAAAAAACTAAGGAAAACAAAAGTTTATCGCAAGGTTTACAACTCATTTTGTAGTTTATGAGAGACTGATGCCTGTGATATGTATTTAAAATACTTGTTGTACAGGTCATCAGGCTCCCACCACCACGGAATAAGATATGACTGGATAAATGTTGGATGCTGAAGTGATACAAACCAAGACATACTTAAAACTTATCATGCACTAAACACTAATTAGGAACTATAAAAATGATAATATGTTTTATAAAACTAGACTTAAATCTATGGATTATAACAGCTTAGATATTCTATTTTGTGTTATAATAAGATAGATTATATATTGGAATAGAGATATATATTGGATGTATACAAGTGTAATGATTGAATGTCTTAGGTTATGTGTGTGTGTGTGTGTGAGTGTATAGAAAAATGAAACATTATATAAGATAATAATTGTATAGTTGCTAAGTATATGTGTGGAAGTAGTGTTCCGTTTCGTCGTAGGTTTTACTCAGAAGAAGGGATCGTACGGACTTTTTACATTCGAAGGTTGTAAGAGCGTATAACGGTAGTTCAGCATTGATTTTGTTGTACAATGTAGGTCCAAGATAGTGAAAGAACCTTTTTGTGAAAGAGTAGTTGGTTGAAGGAACGGAGCAGATTAAGTCCTTGCGTCGCTTATACATTTTAGAAAATGGGGTTATACGGTGTTGACGAATGACGACGTCTAAAATAAAAAGTTGGCGAACGGTTAGGACATTGCAACACCTATACAGTTCCTTAGTTGCAAAAAGAAAGTGACGAAAAGTAGCCACTTTAAGTACTGCTCGCTGAGCCACTTCGAGTGGCTTTAATGTGGTTTTTGGGCACCCTCCCCAGCAAGAAATGCAGTAAGTAATGATAGAGCGACACATGGCAAAATATACGTTCCTTAGAATGGCAGGATTTGCGACATGTCTTAAGACTTTAAAGAAGTATATTAGTTTACGCATCCTCCCAGTCAGAAGGAGAATATGGTTCTTGAAGGATAGAAGCTTGTCAAGATTTATTCCAAGGTATTTGATACTGTCGACAGATGAAATTTGAGGACATTGGCATAAGGCATCTATACCGTTGGGACAGGAATGGGCAGTCAAGGATATTGCATTCAGAGGTTGAGAGCGTGCACCAATAGAAAAGGTAATAAATTTTGTCTTGCATGTATTGAGGGTAAGTTGGTTTTCCACAAGCCAGGAACTGGTAAGATTTATCCCATTTTGTGCAACCTGTTGTAATTCTGACCAAGAATCAGCGAAAAAAGTGAGTGCAGTATCATCGGCATAGCAGACTAAATGACAATTTGGAAGATATAAGTTACACAGGTCATTGATAAAAATTAGGAAGAGGGTAGGACCAAGGATTGAGCCCTGTGGGACGCCGTAATTAATTGGCAGCTCATCACTGGTAAATGAATTTTTTTTACCACTTGAGTCCTATTTATTAAATAGCCCTTAAAAAAGTTCAACTGTAAACCTCTGACTCCCATGGTTTCAAGCTTTAGTAAGAGAGTTTCAGAAGGGACGGTGTCAAAGGCCTTTGTAAGATCGAGGAAGACACTTAAGACCTTTTATTTGAGTTTAGGGATTTCACAACACTACCTAAAAGTTCCTGTACTGCGTCGGTCGTCGATCTCCCCTTCCTAAAGCCAAATTGGTGCGGCGACAGAAGATTAAATTTATCAATATATGCAACGAGTTTGTTGTTTACGATACGTTCCAGAACCTTAGATATAGCAGGGAGTATAGCAATAGGACGGTAGTTAGTTACTTGTTTTCCGTCTCCTCCCTTATAAATTGGTATTACCACTGCCTTTTTTAGTGCAGCAGGGAAGACACCTTTATGAAAGCACATATTGAATATGCCAGCGAGTATAGGGGATAGAATGGAGGAAAACCGTTTGAGTATTCCCGATGAAATATTATCTCCACCAGAAGCAGCATTTGTTTTAAGTGACATGATTGCATTATTGACCTCCTCCGCATCAGTATCAGAAAGCACAAAGGAAGATGAGTGTTGAAAAACGGCCGAGGATAATTGGACTGGTGAGACTTTGGGTAAGTTTAGAGCTAGTTCGTTAGCAATATTCACGAAGTACTCATTCACTAAATTACATGATTGCAGCGGGGTCGAAGCTATATTTATTAAAATTAAATTATCAGAGAGTGTAGATGAGTTGGTAATCCTTTTGATGTTATCCCATAATAGTTTGGGGTTATTGCGGGCTTTATTAAGTTCGTACGAGTCATATTGTCTTTTAGCTTTTTTTAAGATCTTTGCACAGAAATAACGGTATCTGGTATATGTTATCTTAAGAGGTTCATTTTCAGGAGATCTTTTATGTTTTTTGTGTAACTTGTCTCTATTTCGAATGCAGCGTAACAGGCCTTGTGTTATCCATGGTTTAATTATTTTTCTCCTTGAGGGTATCCTGCTGATAGAGCTATTGGAGTGTATAGCCTTTTGAATTGCGCTGATAAAATAATTTGTAGCTGCTTCTGGGTCTCCTGAACTTATTATATCTGAGAAAAAATACTTTGAATAGTTTCATCCAGGGCAGCGTAGTTAATTTTAATAATTGGTTTTATGTTATTTATCCTAATGGGTTTTTTATTCAAAGAAAGTAAAGAGGAGTAGTGGTCCGTGACTGATGTTGCAAGTATAAGAGTAGTTGATGGGAGGTTAGATCGGATGAATATGTGATCCAAGCAATTGTCATCCCTTGTTGGTAGATTGTGTGCTGGTAAGAACCCAAGGGAAGCCAAGCAGTTTAGATAGTCGTGTTGTCGTCCGTCCAAAGAATTGGGTTTGATATCAATATTGATGTCTCCGGCCAAAACAACACTCCTAAAACTGGATAGACTGGTTAGTATCTTGTAAACGGAAGAGATAAATGTGTCTATGTTTTTTATAGATGGAGAGCGATATAAACTAATAATAGCCAAATCTGAACCAATTTTCAGTACCAAGCCAGACGCAGAGGAGTCAAAATCGGGTTCTTCCATAGTAACAGGCAAGTTCGATTTGACATAAACCACTACTCCATCGCTCTGGTTAAGGTGGTTTGTAGTTTTAAATGATGTATAATTGAACGGTGTGGGGATAAAAGTGTTGCTTTGGCAGAGAAGCCAGCATTCCGTCAATATTAAAACATCACATTCGAATGGAATACGAGCCATTAGTGTTTCAAAATTCTGAAAGTTCTTGTTTATTGAGCGAATATTTTGTAAAAGTACGTTGATAGAATCAGTGGGTTGTTTTATATGCTGAAGAGATTGTTCCGGACTACATTGGAAGGGTTGCGAAATCGAAAAATTATCCAGTTCACTGCCCATTCCCAAGGGTCCCCGATGTAGTGTTTCTGTGTGATTTTGAAGTCCCACAAAAGCCTCATTCTCATAGTTTGAATGAGAAGTGGACATCGTATATTGGTTAATTTAATTTACCCAAACATAGATTAATGTATAGTTCGTTCGACTCCTGTGTAAAAGAAATAGCAAATGTTTGTAACTAGACAATTGTTAAAGTCAAGTAATAATGAGGTTTAGTGGTGTTTATTGTAAGTAGATACTAAGAATAAAGTGAATATATAAACATATAGATATATAACATACATATATATTAAAATTAAGCACACGAAATAGACGTTTACAGTAATGGGTATTTTAATATGCTATTATTACACGAAAAATAGTCTATAATTAGATTAGATAGAAAAAAAAAAAAAAAAAAAAAACATAAAACATTGCATTCAAATTAGTACTCAAGGTGAAAAAAATAAAAAATAAAATAAAAAAAAATAAAATAAATAAATAAAAAAAAAAGAATCGTTCAGTGGTACAAGGTGGGCAATTGAACATTAGGCAAAATAATAATAAAATATCAATAACAGCAACAGTAACGTTTTACCCTATAACTTATTTAAATCTTGTTCGCTTGATATTTTTACTGGTTTATCGGTTTCCAGCCTCTTAATATAGATATTTCCGTAGGATGTCCAGGCCGCGATCAACTTTTTGTTTTTCACAAGTTCCCTTGCTAGGTAAAAGGTGTGTCTAGTCTTTAGTGTGAGATGATCCGAGACAAATACAGGTTTTTCAGTTCCTTGAAGGCCAAGGCTTCGAGTGTTTAGTTGTGGCTCCTGTTTTATCTTTTTCAATTTGTGAATTCCTTGTACCTGTGTATAAGATTTTGTTTCCTGACAGTGGATGTAAAATTGACCACCACGGAGTCGGACTTATTTCTAAAAAATCTTTTATTTCAAGATCTTGAAGAGGAGGCTTTGATTCGACAGTTGAAGTAATACTCTTGACTGTAGCGATCAGTAACTCTCTATTTTCACCCTCTGATTTGGGAATGTTCCTTATCTCAATTGAACTTGATTTAAGTCCTTTTTCTAACTTAATAATTGTCCCGTCTTTACAGTTATGTCACACATTTTAATACACTAGTAATCCTGGAAAAGTTAACTAACTTGTGACGTCTAATACACAGTTATTACACTACCTGTTTCACACTTCGCTTTGTTTTGTTGCCTTATCTTGCTACGCATGCCTAATTGTATATAAGCAAAGAAATCACTAAGTTTGGAAAACCCAACACATTCTAAAACGTGCAAAACATAAATATTGCTTTTAAAATATCGGACGGTGCCAAGGCTTTTGATTCAAACGCCATTTCGCAAAATGTTCAGGAAAGCAGTTTATTTTTTTTAAATCCATTGGCTACTGAGTCTTTTATTATTCTTAATGTACATTTAATAAATGTATTTATGTATGCCGCAGCTTTCAAACTTTATATAGTTAATTAAATGGATAATAATATGTGTAAAAAAAAATAAGTTAATTAAATATTCTTTAGCTTTTAAGTTTACTCTTTGTAAACTTTGAATCTTTGAATTACACTTGTAGGTATGATGAAAATACATACATAAACTTAATTATAAATTAGTATATATATCAGTGATGTAACTTATAAATACCTTATAAGAACTTTGATATAATGTGTTCAAAGTTCAAAGTACTCAACCACATCACACGTGTCACATGATATTGCATTGTAATTTATTGCCTACAAGGATGTAGTCGGCACGTACGAAAAGGAATCTGATAAGAATATTTGGAGCTGATATTGATGCGTGTATAGTATTGTTTTTAGATAAAATATGTTTTTAATGTAGATCGTGTGACATGCCTTTCATATTGTGTCATTTAATAATTATATTTGACGCCATTTAACCAATCGTTAGCACGGGTATTCCACACCAGACATCAGTTGTTACCGTAGTTCTCTGTGCAACAGTCCGTGAAACGGCGCTGCTTCAATATTAGCGAGAGGTGTGAGTACTTAATATAAAATAATTATATACTAATATGAATTTATGCTTTTATTAAGGACATTGGATGGGACTACATAACTTTAAATCATCACGTTAATTTTCTTTAGTTTTTAATGAATGATATTTTTTTGTCGTTATTGCCTGGAGTAGATGTGATTGTATTTAAAAATATTTGTTATTTAACACACAACAAAAACAATTTGATTTGTTTCGTTGTTGTTTAACACCAGGCAGGCATTGTCAAACGTGAGCTTATATTTGCAGTAATTTAGTTACAATTAAATATAAAAAGCGAATAAAACTTATCTTTTTATATGTTTTACAGTAGTACACCTCAGTGCGTTTATTTGTTATTAATGACAATGGGAATACATGGATACATTGATATTATTTATCTCAATGCATGGAAATTACAGTACAAATAAATACGGAATTAGCAAAAACGGTTATCTTAAATATTTTCGATCCAAAGGCTCCATGGCGGCTGGCGCTTTTGGTTGCCGATAGCGCAAGTTAGGCAAGTCTTGCAATGGTGGATCATAAGATAGGTTACCGGTAATTTGATTCGAGGTCTGCTATGCTTAGAAACACGATAAACTCTTAGTACTGACTACTAAACTTAGGATAGTTATCGTTAACTCCCCCAATACAACGTAGCAGCACGGGTTGCAACCCAATCTCCTCATATCCATGTATGCTGCGATAAAAGACCTGTTTCGTAGTCGACAATTATACATAGACAGGTTGAATTGTATTTAGGGTAATTAATTTAACAATCAAAATCTGGTTTATATACTAGCTACAATAACGATGCATTTAATAACGACATGTCGTTTAAAATACAACAGATTTTGCTCTTCCTTCATTTTATATTTATCTTTGAGTTATAAATACTTTTGCGAGTGACCTTAGATTTATTATTAGGAGTATATTTTAACGACCATCCCACGCTTATGGATCCAGCTCCCTGCTGAGTAAATAAAAATACGGACCATATACTTAGTAAGTTAGTAAGATGGCTCGGAGGTTCTAATTTCATAGAGTGAGATGGTGATGGTAAAGATATAAAATTTTAACATACATCTACGTATCACCATCCAAGCCAACATACTTTGTCGTATTCAATACTACAATGTTATGGAACAGTGAATATGGATCAGGAGACCCAACATTTTTTTAATTATTTCGTAGTAACTGATGTTGAGTGATACCCGCCACACTCGACTGTGAAGGAGCAATGAGTGCTGTCCGACCTAATGCTGGGGTCACACCAACGGGAAAAAGCCAATAATTATCGCGAAAATGGAAGTTAAACTATGCTTTAAGGTTTACACCTTAAGTGGTTACCCACTTAACGCGATAATTTGGCAGTTATATCGTGTGGGAACTTATCGCAATAATTATCGCGCTAATGGGCATGAGTCGTCGGCCTCAGCATAAAAAGGAGTGAGTGGGAAGTAGGAGTGGTTTGTGCTTTTGGTAACGAGAGATTCGTTTCACGCCGTATCTGTAAGGACGTGTTATCATCACTCTGGTCGAGCCAACTACTTTGTATTTTATCACTCGTTATTTTTTCATCTGTTAGTTCTATCGGTATGCATTTTTTTTTACTAAAATTATATAGTGATTCCAAGTACAAAGCAGTAACATATTATGGAAATCAAAAGGTACAATGTACAAGGACCGCTTTTTAAACTCTTGTGATGATGACGAAACATTTGTATGTTAACGTTATTTATGCACTTCCTATACCTATGTGTAATACTATATTTTGATACTGCCATAGAAAGGTAGATATTATGTGATTGCTGTTCAGTAGATAGTTGTGTTCTTTTTTTGTAGGTACGAAACTCGGTATGTCTGACACTTGTCCGGTTTTTATATTCATGTTTTGTTTGATTTAGCGCCTTATTTGCGAGTTTAATAGTAAACTCACACGAGTCATAGGCAGTGTACTTTTATCTATAATCGGACAATAGACCTAACTTATAAGAAATAATCTAATTCTATGAATAAAGACGCTAAATCAAGATAACACTGTATTGGTAATCATAAAATTGTGAAATAATGTATATATAAAAAAGAAGCGTAAGCTTTGGCTGTTTCGTAACCTACTTTATATCAGAATCTAATTATTCGCATCACCATCACCAAACTCCACGACGGTAACGAAACCGCGAAGCCGTATATATAAACTGATTTGTAGAATTTATTGAAGTAAGGATCGGTAGAGTTATGCCGTGTGAAGCTTGGCTTTACTAAGTGCTAAGTTTCTGAATCTAACACAGGTTAATTATCAGATCTTATTTTTGATATCTTTTTTACAGGGCAAACCTGATATGGTCGTCTTGGCAGCATTTTACATGGAATGTTTTTGGTGGGATTAACTCTACTATTATATATAATTTAAATGTGTACCTTTAGAAATAAATGAACCAATGAAGCATGGGCACGATTATCCCATATTTTATTAAACAATATTCGGAATGTCATTTCTGTAAAAATAGCTGTATATTGAATTTGGTTAACTTTAAGATGTATGTGAACACATTAACTTTAAGCTTGGTAATAAGAAGAAGTCGCGGTGCTTATAATACATCAAGTAGGTAAGAATATGTATTTTAAATGTTCAAGATTCTAGTGTAGGTAGAAAATGTGTGTCAATCTGCAATTTGATATTCTATTATTTTGAGGTCATTAACACTCAACAGGGTTGATCTTTTAAAAAGTAGGTCAATTTTTCAAGCGTGTTTTTCTTCGAAACTATTACGATTTAAAATAAGTTTAGAACTCCCTTAATTACTTAATTACCAAACTTATACCCTAGTCAATTATTATTGCTCACTTATTTAACACCGTGTATAGAGCGTCGGTGGCTCAGTGGTGTGGACTGTCGCCTTCCTACCGGGAGGGCTGTGGTTCAAATCCCGACACGTACCAATGTATTTTCGAATTTTCGAAAATATATGTACGTTATCCGACGCTCTTACGGTGAAGGAAAACATCGTGAGGAAACCTTCATGCACGCCTGCGAAGAGATTCGAAGGTTGTGTGTGAAGTCGTCCAATCCGCACTGGGCCCGCGTGGACGACTAAGGCCTAATCACCCTATACGGGTAGGCTCGTGCTCCTCGGTGGGGACGTTTAATGAGCTGATGATGAATGAATGAATGAACTCTACTATTTGATGTATATCAAATAGTAGAGTTAATCACTAACGCATTCTTTTTATACGTTAAAATATCTACACAAAAGATGTTTCACACTGTACCACAGTATTATTGTTGTATATATATGATATATGATTGTGATATACCTAGATAGACTTAATTTAAGTAATTGAGAAGTGAGTAGGTAAGTAGTTACATGTTTAACCTATGCCACAGTAATTAATAACATCGCGTTGGTACAGTTTATCATTATCAGTCAGTACACTCTCTGCCATCACCTGGAGCTCCCGCTTGATAAGGTATGAACAACGCACTATTCATTATCAATAATTAACATAATATGACTTATGTATAATTTAAGTTTAGAAGTTTGAATTCGAATACAAGTTTTCTATTTATAATTATGTCACTTTCTAAGTATATTTTTTTTCGCTTTCACATCGCTAATTAAGCTTTTAAGTCTCTTTATCTCTTACGGCGTGAACGTATGATAATCCCTGACCAAAGTTCGAATTGCTTCTCTTAACATAAATAATATATATAGTTTTACATCAAATAATATTAAGAACTGAGATGTTACAAACGTTTCCGCTTCATGCGTTTCTTTTCCTATATTTTGTTCACTACACAGAAGACCTAATGGCATATTTCCAATGCCATGTCTGGCCATATTCCAAGATGACAGCGTAATCTTACAAATGCTTCAGAAGCACGACTTCTTGGCAAACTTTGAAACGTGACAATGTAATATTTTGACTACCACAGCAGAAAATATATTTTCTTTCAAAAGGATAAAGCTTAGATGTTTTAAAAAAATGATTAGATTTAACATATTGTGTTTATTGCAAATATCAAAAACTTTTAACATTTTGCATATGACACCAAATCCGATTTCTCGGAATCGCGCCATCTAGCCCCAATTTTAGCAAGCAGCTTTTGGTATGGGTACAAAACAACGGATAAATATTTTTAAAATTTTATTTTTGTACGTAGGTCAATGTATAACTTTAAAAACAACAAAAACAAACAAACGTACAAAAATAAAATTTTAAATTTTACGAAGGTCAACATATTATTATAAAAAAACACACCTAGACTAAAACAAACAGGCATTTTCGTGCACTCAAATGTTTGTACTGCCCTGAGAACGAACCTGGAGCCCTCGGTAGGATTGGTTTGAAAGAGCGGCATTGATTGAGACCAACAACTGTATCATTGTTATTTTATTATGCCGCACTGCGCCCAGCACCGGGACAACAGATGTTAGGTCTCTTATGCCCGGTACTTTAGGAATATTATGATGAAAGTGTTACAATAGAATTAAGAAATATTGGAAAGTATAATAAGCGTAAACAAAATACAAGAATTTCCGCCGTCGCTAATGCCACCGCATCTCCAAAGGGATAAAAATGCCTTCAACGCATTGGTCATCTTTTGTGTATCGTACCTACTATACATACGTGCAATTCACGAAGAAAACTAATGTATTATTTAGTTCTACTATGTTTTTTCACATAGGTATAGGCAGGATACAAATAGTTCGTTGCATTGGTCAAAGTCCAATCGTTAGACAAGGTTAAAGTATGCTCATTGTTTTAACGAGAGCATTTATTTTCTGTATAGATATTCAAGGGTACATCGTTTACATACGCCTGTGACAGTATTATCTATTTTCGTATCTATTACTGCAATTATTATTAATTATCTTAATTATATGTTAGCGTCAGAACCGCTGGTTGTCTGTAGCATCGAGCATAATCAAGAATTGCTACCTAATTGCTAGTATTTACTAGTTTTTCCAAGTAATGCTCTTTTATATATTCTTTAGCTTAAATATTGTTATAAGTACCTAGTTAAAGATCCATGATGCGTCAGTACATGACGGTCAGGACGCTCAACTGATGGTAATTGATACGCCTGACCATGACAGAGCGGCGTTGATTGAGACTGACAACTGATAAACAGTTATTATTCTCCATCAATGCCGCACTGCGCCCGACACCCGAAACATCAAATGTTAGTAATTTTACCATCTACAGTGCCCTAATGCCGAAACACAGAAGAACAAAACACTCCGATTTTCCGTGTTGTCTGGACGCACAGGGTATGCACTGCTTATTTGCATAGGTATATGGAGTGCACGCCACGAGTACTGTATGGCTCACCCACACTTATAGTATTTATGCATATATAGAATCAAAAATGTTTTTGTTTAAATAGGGCAAGTCTTGTTCATATATTTATTTTGAAATAACTAGTTCTAGTCTTTTCGAGTGACCTTTACGTAACTGGCCATGACGTATTGAACGGTAATAGTTAACGAATATCGATCTTCTCTAATAATGTACTTCTACATATTATATTTGAATAATGACATTTTAACGACCATGGAGTGATGGATAGAGTTTCCTCTCTACTATTTTACCTATTTAATTTTATTTGTGAAAATTTCTTCATTCGTATAAATTATATCGAAGGGAAATTAACAATGAACCAACACATGATCTCCTAAGACCCTTTTATTCTTGTTGGCGTTTAAGAACAAATAAAAATCTCTATCAACGTTAAAAGCAGATACGCCCGTTAATCCATCCAATCGTTAAATAAATATTAACAAACTTCCATGCAGCCATCAATTTACTTATATCTTTTAAAGTTTTAGTTGTGAATAAAAATAGCAATATTAAATTTGGTTTTGGAAGCTTTATTTTTAAAAGATAATGAATTGATTCCAGCACAATTCGTACGGAATCCTTGATAGGAAATCTTGACTCTTGATATTTTTAATAACTTATAGCGAATGGGTTATCCAAATAATTATTTTACATTGCTTTGATGTTGGTTGCAACTGGAAATGTACTTTTTTATCTCTTTGTGCGCGGTTTTACCTTCGATATAGCACATATTGGATTTTTAAATAAATATCCACCGACATAATTAACACAATGCCACCCGGTCCCAATTAAAGCAAAGGAGCGTGTACTATGGGTACTAAACCACGGGTTAAAGTAATACATGTTACTTTTTGTCAATACATTATACAATAAAAACTGACATGTTCATGTACATAAATATTTGTACTTTATGCTTGGGAAGTGAACCCAGAACCCTTGGTATAAAGGACTAGAGACCTATTGTTAGCAAGGGATAGGTTAAATCAGTTACTATAAACATCACAACTCTTCACTGTATCTACGAGTATGTATTATTCCCTTTAACGATTGGTATCGTTGAGCAGGTGGTCCTGCTCTGGTTCTCAAACTCAACCTTATTACAAGACAATAAAGTTGAGGTTAGACGGTAAAATTGTTGCAACTGAAGTTTTAGGGTTAATGACGGCACCACAGAAGCTGTCATGCAAAATTGAACTCTATTTCCTTGTCATCAGATATTATGGGCACAAGGCAGCTAGCAGCAAGGTGACCAAAGGACAATGCCGGTGCTACGCAACGCTGAGCACCCCGCGGTAGGAGCCACTGACTCGGTCGCCGCGCGGTACCTCGTCGCTGTCATGGGTTCTTGGGCCGCTGAGTCAGGTATATCTTTGCTTTAGTCAGAAATAACATCTCGATTACTTACCACGAACACACGCACACATACACAAGATAATAGCTAATAGTGAACGAGGTATCGCTATAAGGTACGCACTGTATCTCTTCTAGTGGAGATAAAAATTTCAATAACGAGGTCATCATTGATAAAAGAAAAGTGGAATATTGGTATATATTAATAAATTAATCCTGAGAAAGTGAATACCTTCTTCCGTAACAATAATTTCCGTCGGCTATCATATAAGCCGACGGAAATTATTGTAACGGACAATTTTTTTTTAAAAAAAAAACAAGATTTTGACATTATTACTTACTGTAATTAGTAATAATGTCATTAATAGACTAAATATATTTAAGATAAGCGAAAAACTTAACAGTTAAGATAATATGAGAAGGCACTGACACTGTGTCTGAGCTTGCTAACAGGTGTCCAAAATTTTACACATGAATAGCGTCTGGTGCTTTGTACATATTAAAAAGCATCCTCCATACATTTACATTTGTATGGAGTTGATAGACACAATTTTCATTTGAAAAAACTCTTACAAATACTTTATTATATGGTTGGTTAACTGCTACCTAGGTTTGAGGATGGCACATAATTGTACCATCTTGTTGTTGTTATTTTTCGTAATTATATGTACGTTATCCGACGCTTTCCCGGTGAAGAAAAACATCGTGAGGAAACCTGCGCACGCCTGCTAAGAGATTCAAAGGTTGTGCGTGATGTCGGCCAATCCGCACTGGGCCCGCGTGGACTACTAAGGCCTTATAACCCTATACGGGTGGGCTCGTGCCCCTCGGTGGGAACGTTTCATTAGCTGATAAAGAAAAGAATAGAAGAGACATAATTGTTCGTTAACACCAACCAATTTGAATTGGGGGCCTAACCAAGTAGTGGCTTACTACTTGGTTAGGCCCCCAACTGTATTTCCCAATCTGTGTGGGAAAACCTGAGCTCTGCAGTGATACTTACCCTGGTTAAGTTATTGATATATTTTGAACTGGATTTTAAAAAGTGATATGCCAAAATGTTTATATGTACATTAGATCTGTATGTACATATTTTTGTTTAACGGTTACTTAAATGACATGGATATATTTTAATGGCGTGACATAAGTAGGTACTCGTAGTTTATAGATACCAATTGCAAATCGTGAAGCTTAAATTTAGATGCATGGTAGAGTGCTAATCAAAAACGCGTGATTTAAATATTTGAAACACATTCATAATCGTTTTTGACACGTGTATTATAATATATTTCTTATCATGATTAAGATAATAATACGAATCATGATAAAATCAAAAGTTGTACGATTGTGCACCAAAAATATGTTTATCAGATTACCTGATTATTTATTTGTCTGCGAACGTGTCAATAAGCATCGTGTTATATATAATTACGATTCTTCTTCTTATCAAGTTGGTAGAGTCAAATAAATGCAATCAGAACATTTTTCAAATGTGCAATGTGACTTTCAATAGGTGTGCTCCCCGCTAGATCCTACGATAGTAATTATTATTTTTTTATATTAGTTCTTTTAAAAAATAATACTACGGCGAACAGATTTGGTAGCGAAAGTTTCTATGTAATAATTATTCATCAGTATTTTAGTGCCTCATAAAGTCAAAGTCAAAAACATTTATTTCAAATTAGGCTTACAAAAAGCACTTACGAACGTCAAAAATATAATAAAAAACGATTAAAATACTAAACTAAAAATATGAGTTTTGATGCTTTGAAAAAAAGCGCTTCAGTGGTTTGGCATGTTGAGAAAGAAGCACCCAAGAAAACTCAACAGTGTAGCCTTTTTTAAAAACAATTCCTTAATGTAACAATATATCATAAATACTGAAATAGCTGAGCAATTTAAGACCACGGATTTTTATCACATAAATATTCGTCAATAGTATAGTACCCTTTTTTAGAAAGGTGTTGTTTGATTCTAACTTTAAACATATGAAAGGGCAACTCTACAATATTTTGCGGTACCTTAAAAGTTGAAAAACTTTATACATCTTCCTATAAAAGATTTACCTATTTTATGTAGTCTCAAGTCCGGAACAGCAAGTTTGTTTTTATTCCTAGTATTAAAATTGTGTGAATCACAATTTTTCTTAAAGGTGTTATAGTATTTACGAACATAAATTAAATTTTCATAAATATATCGCGATGCTACAGTCATTATATTTATTTCTTTAAAAAGTTCCTTAAGAGAGTCACGTGGTCTAAGGTTGTAGATAAAACGAATAGCTCTTTTTTGTAGCACAAATATTGTATTAATGTTGGCAGCCGAGCCCCACAACAAGTAGACCATACGACATGACACTATGAAAATAACTAAAGTAAACCAATCTTGCCGTTTCTATATCTGTCAAGAGTCTTATCTTTCTAACAGCATAAGCTGCCGAGCTAAGTCTACCAGCCAGGGATTCAATGTGAGGCCCCCATTGCAGCTTTGAATCTAAAGTTATGCCTAGAAAGGCAGTGGAGTCCACTAGCTCCACTTGATCATTATTTAGAGTTATATTGGTCTCGACCTGCCTTACATTGGGCATAGTGAATTTTATAAATAATGAGAAGTTGATGACCTCACAAAGGTACCTTTAACGAGATACAAGTCTATAATAGAATCACAACAACCCGTTATTCCACTATGTTATTTATTATTCTAAACATGGAGTTCAAAATGTTAAACTGTTATAGCAAAGGAAATAGTACCTAGCTATGATTGCCAGCAATTATACAGTACTGGCCTGCGGTCTAAACCAATTTGGCTTCAATTTAACAAATAAGCTAAACGAATGAGAGCTTTTGAGGTTTCATTCCTATTTCAGTATGTAACACGAAACCCCAAGTTTTATTTTGTTGCTCTTTAAATATATTGCATTTTTTGACAAATTATACCTACATAATATATAAAATTATAACATAATGAGTGTGTTCACACAAAATACTTACCTATACATATTTAAACTAAACTTACGACTTAACCTTTAAACTTGGGACTTCTGGGATTCGTTTACACACCTAAGTTCTTATTTAATGGACTAACAATACCTTTGGAATTATATTCAAATAATGATTCATTACAATCATCAACACACGAAGAACACGAGCTTGATGGAACTCATCACAAAAACAATAAATAATTTTTTTTTTTGTTAAATTGAGTGACAGCAGATCGCTCATGGTTTTTAAATCTGTATTGGAAAATGGGCGACTAAATGGGAATTGTCTGAACTGCTTATTTGCAAATATGGAGTGCACGCCACTGGTATGGAGCTCCCTTTTGCCAATTCCGATTTGCATTGGCGATTCGGACATAAAGAAAACTATATTTTGTATTTACAGTGACATATCCGTTTGACTTGACGAAGACGAGACTCCAAATACAAACCGAAGTGGCAGCTACAAAACACGGATACAAGGTAACAATATTTTTTAAATTCAAATGCCTTCGCGTTATCAGTTCCTCTAAATACCTAAGTTTTTAGTATTATCTTTATTTTACTACCAAATTCTTCTACAGCTTGGTTTTGAGGCATAGAGACCTATGAAACGACGATTTGAAGCCGCGTGCTCGCGTGTAAGCAAATCTAAAGTGAATAATGACTTCCCAGTCGCTATAAGTGGGAATTGAGAATTTTCGTTTTTATTTATCTTCGGTATCAGTGGTCATCCGGTATGCTTAGCTTACTTTAGTATCGAAGATTATATAAATAATAAAAACTCATGGACATGTTGACCTCCACGTCTGCACTACTTTTGTTTTTTTTTTATTATCATTATCATCCAATTAGATTTATATAATACTTAACTGCTTTATAATACTTTTGTAGATTATTATATTTTTACTAATACTTAATATGATAAAAATTGAGAATATAATTTGCTTTATATATTTTTTTTGAAAACAAATGATATGATTCTGTACAAAACACATTTTTTTTGAAAAGAGTGACTACTAAGCTTCTTGCTGGATTCTTCTCAGTGGAAAACTACCGTCCGAATCAGTGGTAGCTTCATTTGACATTCATAAATGCACTGTAAGGACCTAAACTGAAACAACACTTTTCATTTTCATTATGTTTATCAGTTGTTTAGTACAAGCTCCTCGCCTAATATAGGGCAAGATGGCGCTGTGTGAATGTCAGTGGATATTATTAATTGATTATATTATTTATTTATAAAACATGGACAGGTAATTCTCACACTACATGGCTATGGGGAGATAAATCACTCAAACACAGCAAAAGGCCAAAACTTGTGCTTTACGTTTATTAGGACACGGAGGAAAACACTACAAAGCTCAAAGTTGTGTATATGGGTTTACGTCTTAAGATTATTTCTGATAATAACAGGTACAGTTCACTTTATAATGATTAAAAAAACAAGTTACGTATTTCTAGAATTATGCGCAACTGTATTCCTAAATATTAATATATGACGTAGTACATAAATGTTAATAGAATAAAGACAAATTATAATACAATATATCAAAGACAACACCTCCCTGCAGTTGGAGAATCTCGGCATGATCAAGACAGCGGTTGGTATCGCGCGGCAGGAGGGCGTGCTGAAGCTGTGGACCGGCCTGATGCCCATGTTCCAGAGGCACGCGATCTACTCCGGATGCCGGCTCATATTCTACGAGCACTTCAGGGATGCGCTTAAAGACGACAATGGGAAAGTCTCGTTGGCGTCAGCGTCATTGGGTGAGTTTGTCAGGTTATTGTTCATGGACCTACCAACCATGTAAATGTGTAGGCCTCTAGCTGTAAGTTCACATTGTGAATAAATGAATAAATATTTATGACTATCAACCACCTTATATTGAAACCGGTTGTACATTAAATTATAATAAAGAAGTACTTACCTTCGTCCATGTAATTAGGCTTTTACCGTTGCCTTAACTTTTTATGAAGGCAACCTTAAATAAATTATTAAACAGACTGTTAATTTTAACTGAATTCCTCGAAATTGAGTCATAAATAAGTTGTTTATCAGTTGTAATACAGGCCCGTAATACAGGCTCATGCTTAGTTTAGGGCTAGATGGCGCAGTGTGATTGTCTAAAACAAAAAATGCTAGTGTACTACTTTCCATTATTTTTTTACATATAACATTTCCCATGTTTAATACACATGTAAGAAACACTTACAATAATTATGTACTCTTTAAATTCGGTGCTTCATGCTTATCATATCTATGTATACTAATATATAAAGCTGAAGAGTTTGTTTGTTTGTTTGAACGCGCTAATCTCAGGAACTACTGGTTCGATTTGAAAAATTCTTTTAGTGTTAGATAGCTTATTTATCGAGGAAGGCTATATCATCACGCTACGAGTAATAGAAGCGGAGCAGCAATGAAGAATGTTTCAAAATCTGGGGTATTTTTTCATACTTGGAGCTTCCGCTGCGTACGCTGCGTAAACGTTTAAAGTTTCATTTCAAAAATAAATAAATAAATAAATATGTCTATCTTTTAAGGTTAGCTCACTATAACATATTTTTTGCTAAAAAAAGTTCTGAAATTGACCCCGAAACCTTCAAAGTTGGAGGAAGGGGAAATCGTATGTATAGTGATAAATGCAAGTACCGTGTTATCCCGAATTTAATGCGAGCGAAGCCGCGGGCAAAAGCTAGTAGATGATAAAAGTTCATACATATGAAAAGAGGGAAGTTTACGCATACACAATAAGGTAAACAATTCCGAAGTTCCACAGGTGGTTTAGCGGCTGGATCGTTGGCACAACTCATCGCGTCCCCCACGGACCTGGTCAAGGTGCAGATGCAGGCCGAAGGTCGAAGGGTGCTGCAGGGGAGACCGCCGCGTTTCAAGAACTGCAGGGAGGCGTACGCTCTTCTGTATAAGGAGAGCGGTATCTTGGGATTTTGGAGAGGTCAGTAGTGTTTAAATACATAGTCAAAAAGTCTTCGCGGATAACTTTTTTTGTCCTTTTTTCGAACTTACTACTGCTGTTGGTATTTAGAAAAAAACATACGTCGACTTATTAATGTTGACCTCAACGCGTCATTAAAAGAGTACAAAATCAAACTACTATGCCACTATAACATGTAGCGAGCAACCTGATTATGAATGAATGAATGAATTGTGGCCAACTGACGCGATGGGTAATCTGTTGCCTCAGACACTTTTTATGTGTAATTGTGCATTTAGTTAGTTTATTGTTAAACTAAAACGTAATGCAATAAAAAAATATGGATGTAATAATACTACAGTTTGACAAATCGAAAAACGTTATTTGATCTATCAGTCGACATCCATATTGGCGAGTGAAGATCACTAGAGCTTCGTTTGCTTCATCATTGTTTAGTTTTAATATCTTGAAGCGTAGGTCAATGTCAAATATTTCATAAGCCAAGTTTACGATTACTAATAAATCAATCGCAGTTGTGACTTGTGAACGAGGTGAACTGTTTAATAAGCTAATTGAAAAGCGAGTATTATTTCAATTAATACTCGTAAGTTGTATCAAATTTAATTTCCAGTTTGTAATAGGTATATTAGGTAGATACCTATTATTGCATGTTTCAATGCGGTTTTTTATTTGAACATTCTAATACGTCACACTATAAACGTAAGAATTTTATAAATTCAATTGAATTCAGATCTTCCCGAGTCGAGACCTACATAAATATATTCTTATTCGTACCTACACATTGAATCAAAACAAAATTTCATTGATGAAATTCGCGTATTTATCAATGATGTAAAAAAGTAAAAAGTATGGATTCGTGATAAGCTCACAAAACAATCGAAAAAAGTGTTCCGAATGTAGTGACATCAAACCACATGAACACATATTTCGAATTTCGAACACGTTTACCTAAACAAAAGAGTACAAAATGTACTCTCTTCGGCGGTTCCTTTTATACAGAATATCATTAGTATTTTTACCAAAAAATAATTACCAGTAGGTTTGTTCGTAAAAAGGTTTTGATTCAAATTATTGTAAATTCTTATTTAAAATTTGTTCTTAATTTAAATATTATAGGGGCGGTACCGAACGTTCAACGGGCGGCATTAGTCAACATGGGAGATCTAGCAGCCTACGATTACAGTAAACAATTCCTGATGAGGGAATTTGGTATGGCCGACAACGCGTTGGTCCACGCCGCCGCCGCTTTCATGGCGGGATTCGTGGCTGCCGTCGTGGGAACCCCGGCAGATGTACTTAAGACCAGACTCATGAACCAGCCCGTGGGACCTGATGGAAGGTACTAGACTTATCTTTACCTTATAAATCATTTTGATTAAGCAGCCCATTAAGTCCCCCTGCAAGCCGCAGGCCTCCCAACACAGCATGCAGCAGCAGCAGCACTACCATACCACCCTAAGTAGGGTTACCATATCTCCTGAGATAAAATATCATGACAAATCCTGATTGTCATGATATTTCAGTATTTATCGGCTTTTCTCTGGATGGCGGCGGGTTATGCAATTCTCGTGATTTCTCAGGATTTCAATAAACACATTAGATTTAAATTTATATTTAATTAAAAGCTAAATCCAGCCGCTGACAATGCCTTGCGTACGATGTGGGTCATCATGTGTGTAAGTTGCAACGCGTGAGCTAGAGCCGCAGTGCATAAAATGATAATAATAGGTCTAGTACGAGTACCTAGTTCCCCAATCGGAGGAAACTGGGATAAAATCCCAGTTTCTACGTTGCGGAAAATCTCAGGACGATGATGGAAATTAGGCCTTTTCTCCGGTCTTTTGATTCTTTCATATGGTAAGCCTAACAAATCTTAAGTAGGCGGGACCAACGGCTTAACATTCCTAACGAAGTATGGAGGGACTCGAAATAATAAATAATTAAAACAATTTCAGGGGTACACGAATGTTTATTATGTTTTCAGTTCTCCAGGTAATTGGGAAGCAGTGTACCTATGCACTGCTAATTTGCATATATGTACATAATATAAGGTGCACGCCACGGATCTGAATACATATTTTTGCAATATAAGTTAATATAACTCAAGGCATTGTAAAAAGACACCTTAGTTGTAAGTTTATCAATACTTTTTTGAATTTAAACCTACCTATTTCGAGATATAGGTATTTAACGGTATAATGAATATATGATTTTTAGACGAGTTCTAGTAGTGTCCAAGACTCTATGCTTCTAATAATACACGCATTTCATATAAATTTGATCATACCTCGGAGTAACTAGTCTTACACCTCCGGGGTTTATACGTATAAATTTATTGAACTAAGTTTTGCTTTCCATATTCCGCTAAGCGCTTGTGAAAGCAGTGCCGCTATTCGAGCAACTGCAATACGCATTGTATAACTTTATGCTTAACTATGTCATTGTCTAGGTGTTTGAACTTGTGTCTCATTGCGTGCAAATTTGAACTTTATCGCGCATGACTCACTTCATTCAAGGGATCGACAAAGCTCACTTTCGTTTGTTTAGTAACCCTTCTAGACCAAGGTCGCATCTAGCCTTTGAGTCACGTTCTTATACTAATACTATAAATGCGAAAGTAACTCTGTCTGTTTTTTTCGAAAAGCCTACTACTGTTGGACGCAGATGGCTTTACAGCTCCGGCTTTTCCAGCTTGTCACGCCTAAACAGATTTGATAAAATCCGGTATGGTTATAAGTGGTACCTGGAAAGAGACGGCAAGTTTTTGTCTAATCCCAACCCTCCACTTCTCTACAATGTCGGCCCTTAGAGCCTTAAATAAAGGCGGAGGGGAGGTTATATGTCGCTCTTTGCATTTTCAAGGTAGAAAGCTAAAAATCCATGGTTAGATGGATAATATCATCTACAACTGCGTAAAAATAATATTGTTTTCATAACCAGGAAAGGGAACCGAGTTATTCCGAATTTAACGCGAGCGAAGCCGCGAGTAAAAGCTAGTAGATATTACAAAGGCGAAAGTTAGTATCTAGTGTGCAATCAAACAACACCCAATCGCATCTAGACAGCGTTGTATCAAATCATTGTGGTTGAAGCACTTATTACACTTAGCGATCTGCAGACCGTTGATCTGCAGACACAATGCAAATAGCATAGTGCAATAATAACAGTTAGAACAAGTAGCTTTACTGATCTAACTGTTATGAGACTATGCGAGCAGATCGCAAAGTGTAATAAGAGCTTGAATCAATAGGCGAGCGTACATTCGGTTTCGGAACAGCTGTGGCGGGAGGTCGCGGCATCGGGGTCAAAGTCGCAGCCCGCGCGCAGACTCGCCGGGAACGCGTCCTTTTCGCTTTCGATTTACACGGAGCTTTCCAACGCGTTTACTATAGGCAGAGGTATTTACTTTATAGGTGCGTATACAGCGTACAGTGTTGCCGAACTATCAATAGTTGACCTCGTTATCATTTATACTATCAATAGTTATAGGCTTTATAAATTACACCTTCTATTACGGCAAAACAAGGCCCAAGGTGGCAAAAGTTAGGTCCAATCATATTATGACGCATGTGAAACAGTCTCAGATGAAACTTTTTTTGTGTTTATCATGTAAATATAATAATTAAATTTAAATGATTGATTTTTCCATAGTTTTCTTTTTATTACGTGCTGATTTTATTAATTCCTTATCAATTTTGTTATATTTTATAATGATATTTGATTGATCATATCGCATATTGTCAGAAATCGGGACAAAATCAATAGGCCCGGGACCCGGGACAATGCCTTCGAAATCGGGACTGTCCCGGCAAAATCGGGACGGGCGTCAACTCTGCACACACCTAAATAAATTTGTATAATAAGACGGCTACATTATCAAACCGATTACTCAACAATCTTAAAAGATTTCCTTATAAATTTATTTTTAAGAAGATTGCTTCACATGTTGGTAAAAGACAATTTGAATGGCCGAAAAATGTCTCTGTCGAGAATCTCGATTCCCTCCATGCTACGGCAGGAATGTTGGTTCCGGGGGCGTAGAGATATTAACTAACATACACGGAAGTAGGTATTTGCGGATACGACTAGAGTATAAGTTGTTACATATTTTGATATATACCTACGTAGGTACAATGGCATCATAATGTATAGTACCTACATGGTATAATTATTTTCACATTACAGACTAAACAATGATTTTGGGTATACCAAATTCCAATACATTGCTGATGTAATAACCACAAGTATGAATCCCTCCACTACTTGCGTAGTATTAGTGTTCAAATAACACCATAAATAGTGTTTATTGTCGCTTTGTCTGTGCATACGTATTTGTTTAATTTCTATACAAAGCGCCATCTAGTCCTCGTCCATTTAAGCGAAGCTTCTTGTACTATGGGTAAACAAGCATATCATACATAAATATTTTTTTGTAAATACATACAGTGTCACTAGAACCTAACACTTTATATTGGGTAGATACTTTGTTGGACGTTTTAGAAGAAAAGTATATTACATTAAAATATTAACCTTACCTTGATATTATCCATTACAGAGGCAAGCTGTACCGCGGCATGATCGACTGCCTGCAGCAATCAGTGAAGAACGAAGGCGTCATGTCACTATACAGAGGCTTCTTACCATTGTGGATGAGACTCGGCCCTTGGGCTCTTATCAACTGGGTAGCCTTCGAGAACATCATGTTGGCTATAGGAGGAAGCACGTTTTGAATACGTTATTTACCTTCAACGCTGGGCAAGCATGTATTTGAATATTTACCTTAGATAAGAAATATATGGGGACTTCACTTTGAGTTATTTTAAACTGTATGCTCTTTGACCATATTTTGTACTGTCACTTTTAGAGATAATAGAAATAAACTAAAGTATGTAATTAACGACAGTACTTTGTTCACTAAAATGATCTAAAATCAAGACAATTAAATAGGGCCGCTTCGTAAAAAATGTGTAAGTTTATGTTGAATAATTAAAATAGCAAAACAATAGTTATTAAGAACATCTGTTATTATTATGCTTATCAATTATATCATGCGTGCCCAGTATATATAACCCGCACAAACGGTTTAAATATATTGAATTACGTTTGGAGCAAAAGGCCTGCGGACATTTCAAATCTTAATTCATTATAATTAAGCTTAGATAATGTTTGTTTATTGTTCATCTAAGTTATAAGCAATAAATAATTGACTGATCAATAACACGATCGTGAAAATTGCTTTAATTCAATATGTACGAGTTTATATCTTACGTGCAAAAATATTGTTTTGAATATAATGAAAAACAAAACGAATAAATACTATGAACCAAATTATTTATAAACCATGAGGCAACCCATCATATTATTGAATAGTTTAATATGTTACAAAATATCTATATAATGGTATTTCGACAACGAAATTGCACAAGTGGGCGAAGTTTTAAAACCAAAATCTGTTAAGACACGAAAAAATAGCAAGTTTATTTCTTTGCATGACATAATAAACCTAATATTGAAGAGTTTATATAGAAATGTATACAAGGTGCTACCTTCTTAGACGATTTTTATTTTTGGTAAATGTTTTGTAAATAATAGAACTCTACCTTTTTATTAGGATTGGATGAAAATAATCGAATTTTTTAGTGACAATACATCAAAACGCAGTTTGATTACAATTCATATATAGATAACCGCCCCAACAGCGTCTAGTGTAGTTTTAAGAATAGTCATTTTATTTACGACAAAAACTGTGATTCGTTCCTCTATAATATGAATTCACGATACTTAGTAAATCATAGACTAGCTTGTAGGAAAAGTCTTAATACTATATGTATATTAGTTAAATCATTAAGACATGTTAAAATGTGATGTTGTTATATTAATAAATTATTTATAATGTTGAACAAAACGTGATTTTTATTTTTACAAGTTAATTAATTATAATTATTTATATTAATTAGTTATAATTAATTATGTTTTCATATTGTTCCTATTTTATGTCAGCTATCCTAAAGCCACCTATTAGTCCAATATGTATATATTAATACAAAGAAAAGACATCATATCTAAAACGAAATTCCATTGTGTAAGGCAGACCTTACCCTATACAGTGAAGATAGCCTCCGTCGTCAGAACAGTTGCTTTGGCAGAAGCCAGGACAAATATGAAAAATTTGGTTGTAATTAATATAGTTACGGAACATTAATAAACATAAGAAGATAAAAATAAAACACAAAATTACAATATTAAATTTATTAGTAAAAAATATTATACATCTTCCACAATATTGGAGAATCATAACTTAATTATTTAAATATTTGATTATTATAGATTATAGCACTTCCGATTTCTTTAACTTGCCTTCATGCACTTATTTTGTAACTACAGCGAGAAGCACAAATTCATGGACATTTTCGCATAATGAATGAATTTCGTGTTGGTATACATGGGTCCACACGGATTGGCGGATCACAACATGCGCGCCGCGTGTTGCATTGCTTACTCTATAAATACAAACAGTAAATGCTTCGCTCAATGTATGATTCTAATTAACAATTTATTGGGCACCCAACTTGCCGCACTAACGTTTACTCCAATGGTACGCTACCCCAGTTTCGAGATTAATCTATACGGGCGTGCTCCGATAAATATAGTAATTTTGGGTACAATACAATAACAAAAATAAATATCTACATTGCATCAACGAACACTCAAAGTTTTATTCATTTTCAAGTCTTGACTAAAATGTTAACGCTAACTAAGTACACGGCACCAGAGTGCACGAGCGGCCCACTTGCCAATACAAGACATCTCGGCAGACGTGCTGCCGTCGTCAACGTCCAATATTCTGTAAGTCTCAGTATACGATAACCACGTTTACATCTGTTACTCTCAATAATTGGTTTAAATAAAATCACTAAACGATAATTTTTGAAATTAAAACATCAAAAGCGATAAAAAGCACGATGTTACATTAATGATTATTGTTATTAACTCGCTGTACGTTCCGTTACGCCTGAACACGGACGCGTCGGGCGACGCATACAACGAAACTCACACGAAATGCACCTAGAGTATTCCACGTAGGGACCTTACGAAATTACTAGCGAAGACGGTCAAAGACTCTGGAGATGGCTGTCCTCACAAACAAGAGATTGTCAATTGTCTTTCCGTGACCAATATCCAACCTGAGGGTCTTTGCAGATATTTTTGTAAAGACAAAATTTTCAAAACAAATCAAACTTTTTAGGAAACAAAATTAAATAATTTTTATTTGAAAAAAAAAAACATTTTTATTATTAATTCGTTTCATCAATGTAATTTAAATTAATCTAACTACTGAGTATTCCAATAGCACCAGGAGCCCATAAATGACTTAGAACTCTCCCTGGACTTTTATTTAAAGTTTGATTTATCTTTTCTTAACTAGAACCTCTTAATCACGTATGGTCTCCTAGTACTTTTAGGGGAATTGTTTCTCTGCTGTTTAAGTATTTGATTAGTCTAGAGTTTTTATTTCTTTGTCTTCTCGCTATTCATTGCGTAGATGTGCTACACAGAACACTAGGTGTGATTCGTCTATGTTGGTGGTATGCCTTCGTCAGACGACTGGGGGGTCGCGCCACACACAACCCATTACTCCCGGCCTAAGTCTATCGAGAGCTAAGCTTTTCAAAGGACGCTACATTTTATATCCTACGTGACTATGGGTACCAGATTACATATTTTTTATTGTATACCGATGATAAAAAAAATAAAGGTTGAAATGTATAAAATGAACTTAAATCTATTACTTAACTAACATGTAAATGGTAAATATTTTAAAAATGAGCATTATAGACTAATAAAATAGGATAAATAATGGTCATACTTTAAAAATCACATCGATAAAAACTTATTCTGGGGGAATTTCAGTGGTACAACTGATTTGATCCCTTTTTCCTTTATACTAATAAAACATATATTTCAAAAAAACTACAAATAACATTCTGGCACGTAATAAAAGGACAACGCTGCTGTTACGCCCTGCACATTGTCACAGTTACAATATAAAAGAGAACTATAAAAAATTGACAGCAAAGACAATAAATTCGTCACATAACACCGAAACGCATACACTGCACGAAGTAATATTTTGTACTACCAAAACATCCTTTTATTGCATAAAGTAAGGCAGTCTCCGAGCCACGACTATAACGGACTAACATAGCGGCCACATCTCCCATTGCATCGAAGGAAATACATTTTGTGTGTTCATACGATCGTTGGCAAATAAAGCACCGTGCACACACATCAGAACATTACACATTCGTACACGGGTTCGTTACGCGTGACCAACGAATGTATACGTCACCTAACACAAACAGGATACAGAGGAAACTACAACGTTTCCCCGTGGTAGGTAGTAAGCGTCGTAATGTAGTGATATGAGCATACTTATACAGAAGTAATGGGGCCGAGGGCCCTAGGCGCGGCACACACAAGTCAGCGGCTGTGGCGTGGGCCCACTACGAGTGGTAGGCCGTGACGTACGACGCGGGGAACAGCCCGCGCCGGTGAGCTATCTCCCCCTAGAAATATACAATTCACAATTGTTATAATCCGCTTTTGTCCTGGTTAAGGCGGCGGGTAGCAGATGGTTTTTATTTTTAAAAAGTGCACAGGACGGAGAGAAAGAGGGCGCTCACCTGAAGGTATGTGATACGCTTGAAAATAGCAGAGCGGCATTGATTGAGACTAACAATCTTCTTTTTCTCATTGATTGAAACAAACAGTTATTGCTATTCTCCATCAATGCCGCGCTGAGCCCGACATCCGAGAACAACTGATATTAGGTCTCTTATACTAAATTTTTCTAGCTACAATGCCCTCACCCCAAAACATGGAAGTCAAATCATTTCTATTTCATGGTACAATATCTGGCACTGCGGTAGTACCTACCTAGACAACTAAGTGCCGAGTCTACCACCTAGTAATACTGTCAACTGTTGGGGAGCGGTCCGCGTCTCATTAGGGGAGGCCTTCATTCGGCAGTGGACTTTGTAGGATGATAAGAGCTTCTTTATAACGCCAATAATAATAGTAATACCGCGGGGAACAGCTAGTAGGTACTGTCATGTGACAAAGCGACGCTTTGAAAGTGCGATTGAAATAGTGTCGTAAGGACGACCAAATACAACACAAGGTTCAACAATTCTGTAAAAATTGCATTTCGCAGGTCATTGGATGCCTCGATGAGTGGTCGGTTAGCATAGAAAGGAAAATAATTGGTCACTACCTTNAAAGACATCATATCTAAAACGAAATTCCATTGTGTAAGGCAGACCTTACCCTATACAGTGAAGATAGCCTCCGTCGTCAGAACAGTTGCTTTGGCAGAAGCCAGGACAAATATGAAAAATTTGGTTGTAATTAATATAGTTACGGAACATTAATAAACATAAGAAGATAAAAAAAAACACAAATTACAATATTAAATTTATTAGTAAAAAATATTATACATCTTCCACAATATTGGAGAATCATAACTTAATTATTTAAATATTTGATTATTATAGATTATAGCACTTCCGATTTCTTTAACTTGCCTTCATGCACTTATTTTGTAACTACAGCGAGAAGCACAAATTCATGGACATTTTCGCATAATGAATGAATTTCGTGTTGGTATACATGGGTCCACACGGATTGGCGGATCACAACATGCGCGCCGCGTGTTGCATTGCTTACTCTATAAATACAAACAGTAAATGCTTCGCTCAATGTATGATTCTAATTAACAATTTATTGGGCACCCAACTTGCCGCACTAACGTTTACTCCAATGGTACGCTACCCCAGTTTCGAGATTAATCTATACGGGCGTGCTCCGATAAATATAGTAATTTTGGGTACAATACAATAACAAAAATAAATATCTACATTGCATCAACGAACACTCAAAGTTTTATTCATTTTTCAAGTCTTGACTAAAATGTTAACGCTAACTAAGTACACGGCACCAGAGTGCACGAGCGGCCCACTTGCCAATACAAGACATCTCGGCAGACGTGCTGCCGTCGTCAACGTCCAATATTCTGTAAGTCTCAGTATACGATAACCACGTTTACATCTGTTACTCTCAATAATTGGTTTAAATAAAATCACTAAACGATAATTTTTGAAATTAAAACATCAAAAGCGATAAAAAGCACGATGTTACATTAATGATTATTGTTATTAACTCGCTGTACGTTCCGTTACGCCTGAACACGGACGCGTCGGGCGACGCATACAACGAAACTCACACGAAATGCACCTAGAGTATTCCACGTAGGGACCTTACGAAATTACTAGCGAAGACGGTCAAAGACTCTGGAGATGGCTGTCCTCACAAACAAGAGATTGTCAATTGTCTTTCCGTGACCAATATCCAACCTGAGGGTCTTTGCAGATATTTTTGTAAAGACAAAATTTTCAAAACAAATCAAACTTTTTAGGAAACAAAATTAAATAATTTTTATTTGAAAAAAAAAAACATTTTTATTATTAATTCGTTTCATCAATGTAATTTAAATTAATCTAACTACTGAGTATTCCAATAGCACCAGGAGCCCATAAATGACTTAGAACTCTCCCTGGACTTTTATTTAAAGTTTGATTTATCTTTTCTTAACTAGAACCTCTTAATCACGTATGGTCTCCTAGTACTTTTAGGGGAATTGTTTCTCTGCTGTTTAAGTATTTGATTAGTCTAGAGTTTTTATTTCTTTGTCTTCTCGCTATTCATTGCGTAGATGTGCTACACAGAACACTAGGTGTGATTCGTCTATGTTGGTGGTATGCCTTCGTCAGACGACTGGGGGGTCGCGCCACACACAACCCATTACTCCCGGCCTAAGTCTATCGAGAGCTAAGCTTTTCAAAGGACGCTACATTTTATATCCTACGTGACTATGGGTACCAGATTACATATTTTTTATTGTATACCGATGATAAAAAAAATAAAGGTTGAAATGTATAAAATGAACTTAAATCTATTACTTAACTAACATGTAAATGGTAAATATTTTAAAAATGAGCATTATAGACTAATAAAATAGGATAAATAATGGTCATACTTTAAAAATCACATCGATAAAAACTTATTCTGGGGGAATTTCAGTGGTACAACTGATTTGATCCCTTTTTCCTTTATACTAATAAAACATATATTTCAAAAAAACTACAAATAACATTCTGGCACGTAATAAAAGGACAACGCTGCTGTTACGCCCTGCACATTGTCACAGTTACAATATAAAAGAGAACTATAAAAAATTGACAGCAAAGACAATAAATTCGTCACATAACACCGAAACGCATACACTGCACGAAGTAATATTTTGTACTACCAAAACATCCTTTTATTGCATAAAGTAAGGCAGTCTCCGAGCCACGACTATAACGGACTAACATAGCGGCCACATCTCCCATTGCATCGAAGGAAATACATTTTGTGTGTTCATACGATCGTTGGCAAATAAAGCACCGTGCACACACATCAGAACATTACACATTCGTACACGGGTTCGTTACGCGTGACCAACGAATGTATACGTCACCTAACACAAACAGGATACAGAGGAAACTACAACGTTTCCCCGTGGTAGGTAGTAAGCGTCGTAATGTAGTGATATGAGCATACTTATACAGAAGTAATGGGGCCGAGGGCCCTAGGCGCGGCACACACAAGTCAGCGGCTGTGGCGTGGGCCCACTACGAGTGGTAGGCCGTGACGTACGACGCGGGGAACAGCCCGCGCCGGTGAGCTATCTCCCCCTAGAAATATACAATTCACAATTGTTATAATCCGCTTTTGTCCTGGTTAAGGCGGCGGGTAGCAGATGGTTTTTATTTTTAAAAAGTGCACAGGACGGAGAGAAAGAGGGCGCTCACCTGAAGGTATGTGATACGCTTGAAAATAGCAGAGCGGCATTGATTGAGACTAACAATCTTCTTTTTCTCATTGATTGAAACAAACAGTTATTGCTATTCTCCATCAATGCCGCGCTGAGCCCGACATCCGAGAACAACTGATATTAGGTCTCTTATACTAAATTTTTCTAGCTACAATGCCCTCATCCCAAAACATGGGAAGTCAAATCATTTCTATTTCATGGTACAATATCTGGCACTGCGGTAGTACCTACCTAGACAACTAAGTGCCGAGTCTACCACCTAGTAATACTGTCAACTGCTGGGGAGCGGTCCGCGTCTCATTAGGGGAGGCCTTCATTCGGCAGTGGACTTTGTAGGATGATAAGAGCTTCTTTATAACGCCAATAATAATAGTAATACCGCGGGGAACAGCTAGTAGGTACTGTCATGTGACAAAGCGACGCTTTGAAAGTGCGATTGAAATAGTGTCGTAAGGACGACCAAATACAACACAAGGTTCAACAATTCTGTAAAAATTGCATTTCGCAGGTCATTGGATGCCTCGATGAGTGGTCGGTTAGCATAGAAAGGAAAATAATTGGTCACTACCTTAAAAGGCATAGTTAAGATACATTATGTTGCATACATACCTGCCACCAGTGTTGGTCGGAGCGATCGGTGACGGTGATTACATCACCGCGTCTAAACTCAAGCTCTCCAGCTTCCTGCGGCGTAAAGTCATATAGCGCTTGCACCAACATCTGAAATAGACAAACAGTGCTTTGTCAATATTTGAGGACTATACTGTTAGTTTCAGATTTTGGGCCAAATGACAGACGCAAAGATATCCAGTTCGAAACCCAGCAAGGCTACTCAAGTACCCGTACCTACAGTACGGGTACTTGAGTAATAATTACCTGTATTAGCTTAATTGATAAGGGATATCATTATGCTATGAAACAATCTATTACAATGAAACAAAAAATGTCCTAGCAAAGAGGTAACATGTTCGTGGATTCACGAAACGAAGTAGTTTCACGCCAGAAAAAAATATTATCCACAAAAAGCAACAAATACCAATCCTATAAATTATAGGGATGTAAAGAGATCCAGCAGATTTTGGAACCTAAGCCAATCTTTACGAGCTCGTGTTATATCAAGCAGAATAACGAATCAATACGAATTGGTCAGCGCGTTGAGTAACAGGTTAGAGTAGAGGCTCTACTCACGATTATCCTAATATAGCATCCTTTATATTCGTAATTACCATAACGTTGTTAAAAGTGCGTCAGTTGACATCCTAAAACCGTGAAGTCATAGTGTTTCAATGCCATACAATCCATTCAAAAAGTTTTCAAGCAAGTAATTTTGTCACATCTTAAACATTAGCTTAGGCATACATAATAAATAAGTATAATATCCCATAACCACTTCAAATTAAATGAATCGTAGTGTGTGCAAATCACTTCTATTTCACGGGACGATTTCTGGCACTGCGATAGTACCTACAACTAATGAAAAATAAACAAATACACATACTTTTAACTGTTAAGTTAAACGTCTGCTCTTGATACGTAATTCAAACCCACCATACCAGCTTACAAAGTCTATCGATTTAATTAGCTAAGTGGCTTGTTTCCACCACCGACTAAATCATCGGATTAGTCAATAGTGATATCAAGTTATGTGCAATTGTTACAACCTATGAAAGCAACGATGAATATATTATCAATTTCATATAGTGTATATATATATAAATGAAATTGCTATTATAATGGAATATATTCTACTTTTGTAAAGGTCTTGAAATTAGGCGGATACTAAGGGGAGGCGTTCTTCCATAACCTAGGTGACTCTCTTTAGGATTTGTTAACTTAGCGGGAGAATATATTGCCTTTTTAATTAATTTTCAAAAATTCGACTACAAAATTATCTGTAAGCAAGAGTATTAGTTCACGATTTGTGGGGTAAATTATTATGATGATGTAAGAGTATGCAACTTTTACAGAAAGAAAACAAAGCTTTCGAGCAATATAAGTGATAAAACATTAATAGGAACGATTCAGAATGCAAACAAACATAATAATTATTTGGTTTGATCGGTTTAAATTTTCACTAAGGTAAATCTGAATAAAACGTTTTCCGCACCACTGCTGTTAAATTACAACAGCGTACGTTTGATATTTTTAATTAATCCCGCACAAATTGATTTCATTCCGGGATCCGCGTTAAAGCGTGCTCGCTTTTGTATAACCAACTCATATACAAATACAATATATAAATATAATATTCTCAGTTAATTTGAAGTAGTTTCAAATCCTTTATATCAGATAAAACCATGACATAATTAGAAAGTATGAATATTAAATTTATATATGTAAAGTTCAAAATAATATGTATTATGTCAAAACAACGAACAGCTCACATGCTTAGTGTAGGAATGATAATATTACAGACTAGCCGTTCCCCGCGTTATTACCCGCGTCATAACAATCGCGGTAACAATCGCGGACGCCCTGAGGAGACCGGGAAAACTAATCTGTTTTTGGAGGGAGGTAGGCTGGCTGGAGTGACCAGAAGGCCGCCATGGCTCACGCACAATGGTCCACCGCACGGACTAAGTGCGGAAACCAACGCCAATAACATAGAACATACCCGCGTCATAAGATATCCTCCCGCAGTAAAACATAACCTAAAATCGCTTCGCTAAGACACGCAACGCGCGGCCATCAACATTTTGCTATATTTTCCAAAATAAAACGTGTTGTCTAAAATAAGAGGTGCCTATGTTTTTCCTTATTACATTAGCTACCTGCCAAAACAGTCCGGTCCAAATCCATCCCGCCGTTTTAGAGATTACCCTTAACAAACAGACAGACAAATATTTAAAAAAAATTTTTTTTGCATATTTACCATATTGTTGTAATATTGTTATTTCAATATACAAACAGACACTCCAATTTAATTTATATGTGTAATATGTAAACGTTGCCATTCAATGCTTTAGCGGAAGCGATAGAAGTACAGATTTAATTTTTAAAAATTACGAGTATAGTATATATTAAATTATCTGTGTATGTAATTGAAAAGACAATGAGTAACAATTTCACTCCATAAGGGAATCGTTTTTGGAGTTGCCAATTTATCACACAAAAGGTAAATTGGCAACAAAATCCAAATAAATGGAATTATTTAAACGAAAATAATTTGATTTGGAATTGTGAATGGTGTAGTTGACCCCCAAGCGAAATAGGATAAGTCACAAAAAGGCGTCTGCTTGGCGGTCACCACAGGGTGTCGTAACGGGACATAATAGTTTAATTGGTTGAATTATATCTAGGTCTCCTCTATGTGACTCAGAATAAGGTTTCAAATTTAAAACAGACCTATTTGAGAATTACAGCTCTATATATTATTTTAATAATGTTCTGTGTGTTTTCATGTATATGAGGTTATATATGAAGATTACAATCGATAGAATCGAATTCAGAACTCCAGAAAATAATAATAAAACCAATCATTTTGTATAGGACAAGTTTAACGCACTTCTAATATTTTAAGAAATCCACCAAGCAAACTGATAAAACAACGAAAATGACAAATTATAAAGGTGCGTTCACAAACAAGGCCACGAGCGTTCGCTATTCGCAAACACACTCGTCGATGATTCAAACGGTCTCATAAATTGAGAACACTACCAATACGCCTAGGGCTGCCAGACGACCAATCAACTGACTCGCCCTATCTGCTGACTATGTAACAACAGTAAACAGCAGCACCCTTAAAAACTCCCGAAAACGTAGACGTCCCCAAGACGACCCAGACCATTCATTGCCCATGACCATGTTGACAAAGAGCGCAAAGCGTCCTTATTGGTTTACTAATTTTTTGGCCAAAAACCCTTTTGTTTCCAATTTTGTCTCCCAAAATATCAAATCGCCAACTTTTTTACGCAAATTTTCATTTGATAAAAAAAAATTTTTGGCTTAACGGAGAGATACTGTCTTCATTACATAATACACATGCAATCATTCAATACTACAAGACCAGTATTCCATCCTCGCCGCGGGGGCCATCTACGCGAATCCCTCTAGGTTCAACCACTCCATATTCGCATTGCCGGTACTTTCCTGGTCGCTTTTCCCTCCAAACATATATAAGGTTACCTAGACCTCCTCCACGCCCTAACCAAGTCTAACTCTGGGACGCCGTTAGGCTCCGTAGGCTCGTTGCATAAACATTTTTAGGCTGAAAACCATCAACGCTCGTCACTTACTCGGTGTAGCTAGAAGATAAACACCTAGTGCGGCCTACCACAAGTCAACCAAAAACAATAAATTGGTAGCCAGGCGACCGGATAAAGCCAGATGTGGTAGACTTTTTTAATTGCATATCCGGCCAAAATTTGCAAAAGCCCGGTAACTCTACCGAATTTTGAACATCAATTCCTTTTACTACACAAAATTCCTAACAATGCAAGGTTTACCCGGCCATTTCACCCATATAATACGTCAAAATTAGAAGATTCTTGGCAAGTACATGTCAACTGGCAACCCTTAACACGCCCGCCGCCCCTGGGTCAAGTTTGGTCAACGGCCCCGGTAATTTATCTGGGAGAGGCCTAATAGACTCACAAAAACGAGGAATTGGGCTCCGACACGAATACAAATGTATAAGGATAAAATTTCATTTAAGTCAACATTTCTACTTTTCCAAATATGTGGCTTTTGGTATTTAAAACCAACTAACTAAGCATCTAATTGAAACCGCAACATTTACTTTATACAATCACTAAGGGCAATTTTACGGTCGGCAATGTCGCTATTAATAAAAATAAATGATACTCGTATCTTAATACTGTTGTCTTGAGCGTTGACTTTAGATGGGTGGGTTTGAATCCCACTGGGAGACCACATACTGAAAGTAACTTTGATTTTTTGAAGGTTGCTGAGGACATTGCAGACTGAATCACCTAATTGTATGAAAAGAACATTGATTTTGTGCTTCGGAGGGCACGTTTTTAGGGTTCCGTAGCCAAACGGCAAAAAACGGAACCTTTAAGGATTCGTCATGTCTGTCTGTCCATCTGTATGAGAAGCCCTTTTTTCGGAACTATAAAAATTACACTGTTGAAACTGTGTTAGTACGAGTATATGAATTCTATGATCGCATTAAGGTTTTCACAAGAAACATTAATATGAGTACAATATATATTTTGGGGTTTACCAAACCAAACATTGAACTGAAACTTGTTGTATCTATCCGGTGGTTACCATGTGACGAATTGCTATTTTTTGTTATTAATTTAATATTACTTGTCGTTCATAATATAGGTAGGTGGGGGCATTATATAATCATGCCATAAAGTCCCACATATTTTTACTATAACGCACATTGAACCATATAACATAAAAAAGTTTGACATCTGCGCATCGATTTATCATTAAATCCATTAACGTAATAAGTGAGAATAATTCGATTCGCTCTTATTAATATATAAATAAAACGACGAATGACCTATTGATAATATTATGCATATTCATTGTGGGGAAAATAATGACGCATAGGTAATTCTGTGCTACTCAATGTCTGATTATTTGATTCTTTTAATAATCTTTCGAAATCACTATGATGTTTCCTTATTCTTATTGCCAGCTGAGCTCACCTCTCTCCGGTTATTCACCATTAGGTCCGTGTGAATAATCAGATTGGATTGGAGTCCACCACGTTGGCTGAACCAACAATGCAGATACCAGTTCAAAAAAGTTCACCAAATTTTTAAGTTTGGCACGCATGTTGGAAACATGTATGCATGTTGCAATTAGAGAACGTTCTCAGCTGATTGTTTTGTACTTAAGCTGCATTCTACCGTACCAATGGGAAAAGCAAACGTGGTGTTGATTGTAATGACGTATTCTTATATCCAGTCATCACACAGTATAGGCACGACTATAATGTACGTCTGAAATAATGACGATAACAAGCTACGCATATTGCTTTTCCCTAATGTTCCGAATTGCGATTAATCACACTATGCGTAAAACATAGATTACTACGTTATTGCCTCCGTTACCCGCCCAAAACATTTACGTTTACTCGGTGTATGGGCGTTACTGTTTATAAATAGGTACTATGTCGACTCGTTACACATAACCAAGTCCAACGAGCTCTCCGTGGGCGTGTGAGTAAGTGATTGTAAGGATATTATTTATACGAGGATAGAACAAACACTGCCCACAATCGGCCCGTAATATACACTTTACCCACGTTTGATAGTACGTCAATCACTACAAACAAAAGGGATATTTCGTACGGTTCATTTGACATTGGGATGTGAGGATAGAAAGGCACTTGAGCGAGGACTTCAATTACCACTGGATTCGAATTAGGTAATTCCTGCTAGATATGAACCACACGAACATTCTTGATTTTTATCGACAGACAAATGTTTTAGGGTAGCCAGCAAGTGTTATGATCATCAAATGAGCCGTAGACGGGTTAAAGGTATAGGTATGTGGATAGTAGGATATATGAAGATGATATTAGGACTAAGGACAACCCGGTAAGTGTTGGCAAGTCGCCGAGCGTTGGTCCTTTCACAGTAGTCCCTTTGATAGTTGCCGAATCTAATAAGGCCCAATACATCATAATTATTATATTACGAACACAAATACCATCAAATTAGGTGAACTAGCCTTTGTGGCAAAAATGGATAATAGGAAAAAAAGAAACGTAAGTACCAGATACCTATCTGATTATGTATCGTACCTTTAACCTTTTCTAAAAGGAAATCCTATTGTAGACACACTCACGACGCCCTGACAGCAAATTACAATAACAACCTTAATTTATAAATAGTTGCCGACAAAAAGGTTTAAGGGTCACGACCCTCCTACGCAGGTTTGCCTTTTCGCCCTTGCAGAATTCCTAGTAAAATCGGGTGATTGTAGGAATCCAAGATCAACTAGCCGGGTTATTTTTGTAGTTTCATCAGGGTCACGACGGACTATTTACACAGACAACTTGCGTATTTCATACGATGTTCGATCAGAATATGTAACGGTACCGAAATATGAACGAAATTTTGCCATGATGCAGCTTAGAATTAATTCCAAAGTATGAAGATACTTTAGAATTAATTCTACCACATTTTTATTTGCACAGCGAAACTGTGGACTTCACTTCCGCGGTCTGTATTTCCCTATTTGTAAAATACATGGATTTTAAATATCATCGAATTAAACACATTCATTTGTCGTAAGGTTGATCGAATCTGTCTTTATGGGTTGAGCATCCAAGAGATCCGTATAGATCACAACATTTTTTTTTAAATAAACCAATCCAAGACACTGTTAGCTTTCTGTAATACACCTCGACGACTTTTTAATGAACTTAATAAATAGCATGTAAATATTTCTTGTCTGTTTCTTATCCTATTAGAAATCTAATTTCTTTATATTATTATGATTAGCTTAAGTTTCTTAAGTTTTATTTCAATCTTTAAGTTCGACGTCAATATGGAACTAAAGCAATTTCGTTGAAAGTCGCCAACAAGTCGAGTCTTTAGCAAAATTTCTCCCCATGATCTATCGTAAACATATTCAAACTCGCCCCTTTAGCTAGTAGTTTCTACTATTCGCTCAACCCTCCGTTACTGTAGTCGGATTATGTGACCGACATAGATGTTGTGACAGTCCCGCCCGCTTTTAAACTTTCCTGTGTCGATGTAATTACATTTTTTAGGGG
>PQWD01005212.1:62221-117730 GCA_019425675.1 Leucinodes orbonalis | reverse complement strand
ATTACCGTCCGTAAATATCGGTTCCGCCTATAAGAGCTACTCAATTTTCACAAGTGGTACCTCGTTTATTCTTATCATTTTATAAAGGACCTAATCACGACTTTAATTTAAAGACGTCACAAGTGTAAGATTATATGGAGTAATGGGTCTGTAATATATTGTTATGAACCAATTATTTATGTTAAATTCTTTTGGAGCATTTACTTTTCCTGTCCTGAACATCTTAATTCCTACGCACTTCTGAGAATCGCAACGTCGATAAAACAGAATGACAGAAGTTTTTTAAAGCCGGTCAAAGTCAAGGTAAATTTATCAAATATAAACTAAACAAATAGCAATTATAAGGCAAAAATTACAAAACTCACTAAAACATTAAAATTATTAGAACTTAGCAAATTGGAATTAGGTTATTTGAAAAAAAAAATCTAACTATTCTTTTAAACATAAATTCTCCTCAAAAATATATAATTATAAGAGGTTATCTGGCTTTTCCTGCGATACCTTAGCCGAGACCCGAGTGAGTCGCACTTTGAGCCGGCCTTAGGCACGTTTTGTGAATATTTAAGGTTGAGAGCACTCGCCAATTTCTCGGCGAAGCTGTAAAAGCCGCAGCCAACCGAACTTGCACTTAAAAATGTTAAAATAATAAACAGCTTATTTAACTTTCTTCTTCTGGTACAACGTCCGCAATTTGACATCTTGCAGGCGACTGACGGACGCTGTGCGATGGTAATCCACCAGCTCGTTCAGTGAATTAAACTTGACCACCCACAGGAAAAACTTGCTCGACGCGTCCCGCAGCACTTTGAAGTGTTGCACACCGTCCGGACATCTGTGAATATCATATGGAACATGAGTAAAACTTACTGCAGGTTATTTTTATTAATGATAAAAAGAATACACTGCTGCCCTCATGAATATCTGCATTATTAATGGCATAGAAATCTATGATGGAAAAAAGTGATCCGAATGCAGTGACAGCACACATACACATATTTCGAATTTCGAACACATTTACCTAAACAAAAGAGTACAAACTGTACTCTCTTGGGCGGTTCGTTTTTGAGATACGGATGGCGTATCTACTTTATATATATACAGAATATCATTGATAGAAATGCGATTCCGAACTGCGCCCGCCGCCCAAGAATACGCTTTTTAGTGGCGCGCCTTTTTATCTGTGATGTATTAAATATTTTCTATTCTCATTTAGACCCTTGACTTGCTTAAGCTTATTCTGTCTCAGAAAATATGCAATTTTGTATTTGCAATTATTCGCATATTTAGGTTTGCATAAATTAATTCATGTCCCTTTGATGTACAAGTACACAAATACCAAACCAAGACCCGCAAATTGATTAATTTCCTAGGAAATGGACAGTCAATTTAAATATGAACCAATAAGAAAGTACAATATAACCTATCAGAAACGAAGCGTGAACGGAGCTTTTAACTGGTTTACGATCGGAAGCGCTGGTATTTGACGCGACGTTAGAAAACATGTTTCCTCTCCGACCTTACTGCACGACTAAACTGGGTCAGTATACAAAGAAAATTGCGTTGGCGTTCATAATATTGGATTTTATATAATTGGATATTTTTATCAATGACGTTTTCACCTGAAAGGCAGCGAATGTCAAATGCAAGTAAGGACCAGGCAAAGTTATATAACTTTGGACTATTTGTATAACTTTGAGAGGGGAGGGAAAGATCTTGGGGTACATTTCAAGCAAAGCAAATTACCTACGTTCGCGGACATTGATATCAAGGTGATTTCGCAACGATTTACTTGCCCAAGAAGTAGAAAGAAGTATTTATTCAAAAAGCTTCCAATTTTAAATAAATACCACATATTAAATTATTAATCGCTCAGCTGTGCTGAATCGAGGCAAGTATAAAATCTATCGTTATAAGTCTCTTGGAGATGCTTCAACAGATGATGGGTTAATATTATACGAGTATGATAAAAACATTGTATGAACATTAGTTGTTGAAGAAAACTAACATTATTGATTTATCCGCCTTTAATAAACAATCAAACTACCTTCAGTCAAATCCAAAACTATAATGTCAGATTCGAAGCTCTCAATCATGTTCCAGTCAACTCAAAGTGAAAGTTAAATCATAGGAATGTAAACACGTTGAAAAAATATGTTATTACATACAAATTCGAACGCACCATACACTCGGTAAAAGGTAGCACTTTCTGTTCAAGAATTTTAATTGGTCTCATTATAATAGCGTTATTATCCTAACGTAGGTTCGTAAATATTTTAACTTATAATATTAAATTCTGATGATGAGTTGTTATGCACTGAAACAAACATGTGACGTGACGACTGCTTTTGTAAAATAGTTGAGAATTCTGTTACTACTGCAAAACTTACGGGTTCTGTGTACTTGCCAAATGTATGCATGAAAATGGTATGTATTAGATTGGTTGTAATGTTGGTATGGTATTTATTTATATTAAACATTTTATTTATTCCAAATAAAAAAGCTTGAGTTAGACTCCATGTCACAAGCTATTGCTTAGCTTTGGGCGCTCTGTCGAAGGATCAGGATCTTATTTTATGAGATACATTTGAATAACATCGAATTTATCCCCATTCTTGGACATTTATTGTACCGATAAGTCGACTTCGTAAGTTTCTCTCATCAATTGTCGTAAGCTTAAACTTGGTGCTATCGATCACCACAGATTTACAAAATATGCCCTTTTTGAATGTATCTTCAAAACAGTATCATTAGGGTTATCATTTAGGTCAAAATGCAAGGTATAGCCCGTCGTGGGTACATTTCGTATGAATTGGATAACTTTCAATTGGCGGCGAGGGTCGCGTTCGGAGCGATTGCACTTGCACGGCCCGCGTCGGCAGGTTATGCGGACACCCAAATGAGATCTCGAATGACGTCATCTTCACGCTATCGTCAATAACCGGCTTGAACGCCAAAACGCTTCGTCACTTCTGTCGATACCCCACGACAATAATGTATATATGGTTAGGCAAGTCAAATTGCTTATTAACTGTGTGTCTACTCGTGTGAGGATTCTGCAAGAAAGGCACATCCCAACTTGGCCAAACTGGCTGGTTGCCGCCATCGCTAAAACAGTATTACTATGTTTTAAACCTGTAACGCTTTTCATGAAATTTATAACCAAAGTCCTACTCTACCGTGTTGGTTATCATAATATAGAACCTTTTTTGTAATTGCCATCAAGTCATTTAAATGCGTTAAGTCGACAACCTCAGGCCGAACGGCGGATCCAGGGGGAGGGTCATGGGGGTCATGACCCCCCATGAGCTATTTCTAAGTACTATGCTAACGTACATTAACAAAATTATAAGTTCCTAACTTTACTACTACTATGTGACCCCCTCCTGGCGCCTAACCTGGATCCGCCCTTGCTCAGGCCGTCACGTTATAGTTTCTAATCTAATTCCATACCTATTTAATTGATTAATTCAATTGCCATAATGGCTTTTAAACTGTGTCAGTCTATAACTAGGATTGCCACCCGTACTTTATAATAAAGTATTGCACTCTATTTAATGTAATTGTTCTCTATTTACAATAATAATAATGTACGCGAAAATACTTTACTTTGCATAATTAGTAATAACAGGCATGAACACTACTTAAAAATTTAAAAATGTTTTTATTACTAACTGTATCTTATTAACTTATTTTTTATAGTTATTTACAAGTGGTAATAGTTAGGAATCTAATATTTATTACGGAATGAACATTGGTATTAGATTTAGATATCGGATAGGAATAGATAACAAATAAATATATTTATATAAAACTAAAGAAAAAAACATGGTAATGACTTTATATTTATATTGTGTACTTTTTTTCTTACCTATAATGACCAATATACTTTAAATGCAAAAATAATAGATGGCAACCCTGTCTAAAACCTAAGAACGACGTCATTATGCTAAACAAAATGTATGGAAATCCATCATTATATTAGATTGTTAAAAGTAATTGATCTGTCAGTCAACATCCCTATTGTTATATATGTTTTTTAAGGATGGACTTTCCGTCGTTGGCCGCAAATATCCTTCACAGCTTCATCGGACAAGTTCTACCTTGTGTTTTAAGTATGAGTTTGTACTGTTTATGTATAACACGCTTTATCTCGTGGGTATACGATAGTAAAACACCGAATTCAATTGAACAATGACATTGGGAATTTATACATCAAAATAGATATAGTTAGACGGTAGAGACAGTCGTTGTCTCCCCTTTTCTAGTGTCAAAACAATTAAGTGCGCGTATGATTGTTACCCTTCAGTTAATTTTCTGGATGAGTTGGCAACGACAAAGCTACGGTACGGTAAACATAGGAACTACCTATGCATCTACACGACAGAAGACAATTTCGTCCAAGCTGTTTCTATTCAAACAAATAAGCTTAAAACTAATTAGTTAAGGTATGGTAAATGTTACCATAGGTTTAATTTTATTAATCACGAAAAGAGCTGTTTTTAAAAAAATATATCCTGGAGGGTGATGATGTCGACTGCTATCAACCTGGGCGGGTTGATTTGAAGTCGGAATATATATAGGTTAAACAATTAATCTGTCTAAATTTTCACTTTCTGCCTTCCGAACCTAGCCTGAACCAAAATCGACATAATAGTTTTCAGTCTACTATCTAATAACTGACCATGACAATAATTACTTAGCTACTAGGCATCAAACCCTTTAATAATACAAATAATAATTCTCAATAAACATTATAGCAGTTAGTAAAATATAGTTTTACGATGAAATTAAACTCGGAATACAACAACGGAAACAGCTAAATAAGCAATTTAAATGTCCGCTTATGAAATAATTAATTATATTATTCAATTACGCGTAACAATAAAATACGTATGGCGATGCTTTGATAGAGGTATGACGACACGTTAAATGTAATTAAGTACAAATATTTTTGCAATGATAATATTCAGTCTTTTTGTTTTTGACACGTAAGCAGTAAACGAGTAACAACAGTAAGTTTAGGTCGAGGATAATGGTGACGGTCTCATAAGAAGTAATTTTGTGGAAAATTGCATTATGCTGTTCACTATCCTAAATAAATAATTGCAAAACTTAATCAGGGAAATGAGCAATGCTTTGTGTTTCCCGACAACCCCGAAAATCGCCCTAATATAAAAGATCGCTCCTAATTTGCCAATAGTCAAAAATTTGGTGTCATCACAATTACTAAATTTGAAAAGATTTTTTTTTTCTGCTATTAGAGGTACCTATCACTCACTTTTACTCAATCTCTGTGTGTTGTACAGACAGAGATCCACCGAGTCCACAGGTGAACGTGGCTTACCTCAATTTTAAAGGGTTAGACCATTACATGTTAGCATGACGCCAGAGGATAGTCAATATTTTAGATGGATACAATAGATAAGCTGAAAAGGCTACATGAGGCTCTACTTATCCACCAACATGTACTAGACCGTGACTGATGAAGATTCGAAACCTTACAACGACTAGGGTTTTCGGCGGAGGCTTGTCCTGCAGTGGACTGCACGTTTGAATCGATGAAGATAAGGTGTAACATAGACCTGGTTGTTGGTATACAGGCTTTACCAACTTAACCACGGAGGAAAATGAGCAATTCGCAAAGACCGCACCGTCGTATTTTTAAGGTAATTTTGCTGTTGGCCGCTTATGGCTTTCATCGGGAAAATAGCGAGCACAGATGCTTACCCTTAAAATCCGAGCCTAAGAGCGCCTCGGAATGAGACTCCAATCTGATTACGGAATTGTATGATGGACTAGATTACCCTAAGTATAAGAAGAAATGTGGTTTAGTATCGACCTGTGTGTCCCCGCAACGGTTTTCACACTAATAAGAAATAAGTGGAATGTCTCGGTTTTCGAACGCCCCAACAATGAGTTAAGGAAAGTAGTCTGTATGACTTAGACCATTGCAAAACCAATATGTTGCTACAATAATGGTGCTAACTTGTAAATCACGTAGGAGATACATGCGGGCGTCCTCGATTATGAATAGCTAAACAATACATTTTTAACGGAATCGATGATGTGGGTTTTGTTACAGGATATCTAATATGTTCTACGGAAAACCAGCATTACGGTAACTTTTAATGACGGCCTTCTTTCAACGGTCTATTTTTTGAGCATTGTATATCAGCGCAATATTTTTCTAATTGTGTTCTTTTTGTTGTGTGTGGTTAAATGTACAAATGAAAACAATTGTGAGATATGTTTAACACATTTGGTTTAGTATTAACAGGAAAACCAAAGCTACATTAACGTCATTTTACTCTTCGATAGTTTGGCTAAATTACGTAAGACCAGGTTATTTATTATATCTGTAACATGATTAACAAACACGAAATGGTAACTTTGTGAGATTTCCTTGAATAATCTAGAAACTGTTTAGATTAATATTAAATAATTTAGCCAGTACAATGACCGAATACTTGAGAAATTAAGGACAGTGGTGGCGGCTGCACGAGGAAAACAGAGGGTCGAGATATCAGGCGCAAAATAAGGACCCATGACCAGTAGTCGTATCTAGAAAGATTGTAGAGATAGAGAATGACTAGTTAAAGTACTTTTATGGGTTCTAGCTCAAATACGATTAATATAATTTATAATTATTATTTTTTTGTATCTACTATACGCAGGTACTGAGATACGTAAAACCAAACTGTAGGCCTATGACTTCCCTGTTTTACGTCAGACATCTAGGTACTCAAGTTTTTCCAGCCTCTATCAGCGAAAGCACCCGGAGTGTTTTATGAGCAAAATGAGCATTGGAACAGACAAGTTCTGAATACTCAAATGATTTTTTTACAATTTAACATGTTGACTCCACCACAACCAGATACATTATATAACAGGCCAAAAATCCAAACGTTTACGTATATAAACATTTTTAAGTTCCCGCTTTTACAAATGCGTATAGAAATAGCTCGTATGGAGCACTGTACGAAAGATATGTGTATACCCAGTTGAAAAATAACAGATGTTCACATGATAAAAGTTTAGGCAACAGGTTCCCAGAGCGCTAACGCACTTATTGTCTGCCCCATTGTCTGGCACAGAATAGAGAAAGGAAAACAAACACCGTGGTATACCTACGGCATTTATTAAAAAAAAACTGTTTCACAATGACGGACATTTAACAAATAAACTGGACATGTGAAGCTTAAAATCTTTAATTATACAAATGTATCGCTTATTCGACACTGACTGACTCGATTTTAATATCTAAATACACCTCATCATCATCAGTTCATTAAACGTCCCCACCGAGGGGCACTACCGTTTAGGGTGATTAGGCCTTAGTCGTCCACGCGGGCCCAGTGCGGGTTGGACGACTTCACGCACAACCTCCGTATCTCTTCGCAGGCGTGCGCAGGTTTCCTCACGATGTTTTTTCTTCACCGTAAGAGCGTCGGATAACGTACATATAATTTCCAAAATTTCGAAAGCACATTGGTACGAGGCGGGATTTGAACCTGAGACCACCAGTCAGAAGGGTAAGAGTCCACACCATTGAGCCACCGCTACTATTATACTAACCACGCTCTATACACCTACAGGTACTATATAAATATACCTACAGTATCCATAAAATAGAATATCTCACAAATTATACTTTCTGATGTGTAAGTTCCGAGATACGATAACCTCGCGTAAGTGTGGGTTGTTGAATCACAATTCCTACAACTAATTATTCATGTTTCAAGCTCAAGTCCCACTTTGTATGGAATTCCTGAGACACACGCGACTTGATTATAATTACACAACAACTTATGCAAACATGGGATAGATGAGGCCCAATTTCAGTTATAACACATTATATAAACAGACCAATAACCTTAAACTGGTTCTAATACAATCAACTTGTCGCTGATTCATACACTCGGCCGGAGAACTGGTTTCACATTAAAAGAAAACTGAATAAAAAAATATATTTTGCGCTTTGATTCCGAATTTGCGAGGCCTTTTAAATAAAACACAACTTTTTGTGTTATATATAACAGCTCAGAATCCACGCCTTTAAACGAAACAATCTTTATTATTTACTAGTATAGTCTAATTCATTTAAACGTCGTGAATCACGAGCGAGGACGTTAAGTTTAGTATAAATGGTAATACCAAAGCGCGGTCATTGCTCATACGCTTCCTTGCTCATAGACAATTTCGTACTAGTGAATTGGATTTATAAAACCTGCTTATCCATCATTTATTGTGACTAATACAACACTGAGACATGCCCGACTAAATAAAATAACGTTGGAAGCTGCATGAGTCAAACACGAGGCGCGTAATGTTTTTTTTTCTTTATCAACTACCAATTTACCATCCAATAGAATTGCCTGCAGTCTTTCGCTCGCGTGGTTATTTACTCGGCCAAAGCTATTCCACAAGGTAATAAGGAAACAAAGGGGACATAAGTGTGTATTGTGTGCAAATGTAGTAAACAAAATAATTATGGGAATCACCTCCATGAGCGTAGGTTTATCAATATATTTAACTGCCTTTGACCCTTTTAACTACATGAACATACCAAGTATGCATATAAATAATCTTATATAAGTATGCATATGAACTACATTTTTGGCTACCTTCTGAAGTGCTAGTAAGCTGAAATTTGGTATGTAGTCTAAGTTTAGTACTCAACCAAAAATTCATAATATTAACTTCGCCCGCCCGCTCCCATCTTCTAAAATGGGGGGGACGTTTATATGAGACATTCATCAATTTTATGAAAAGTGTAATCGGGACTATAGACAGTAACTAAAACCTATTAATAAGCACTTTAGAAAACCCAAAAAAGATTGCCTAGCTTTTTACAAAAAGAACTGAAATCCCATCAAAAACATATTATATGAAATGTTGCCAAGATGTCCACATAAGGTTTGTGCTGTAAAAAAGATTTCAGATCTTATGTAGAGCCAAGTTTCTGAATCTACACACCTAATACTACCGCCTTCACTTCAACAAATACTACACAACGGTAAAAATGTATAGCTTGGCTGTTTTCTTACTTATGATCAGAAACAAAATGTTTGCATCATCTTCCAACAAATAATAGATTTTAAAAAAACAATTATTTTGTATAATGTCAATCATAAACAATTATTGTATCTTTCAACAAGAATTTCCGTGATAATGACAATTTGAAATTCAATTTTACCATTGCACATAAAAGAATTAGCTGAAATTGTGCCCTCATGAAAATATGGATTTGTCATTATTTTATTACTTTCGGTAACGACAACCCTAATAACTATCAGACACTTAATGTTATTTTTATATAAAGACATGCAGGCTACTGTTTCCTTCGACTGTGACAATAGCTATCATTGCTCAATCCTTACAGGAACTTAAAGCAGTTAAATAGAAAAGTTATTTAAATTCCAGTGACTGCCTATTAAATTTTCCCCTAATGGTTACAAAAAATATAATAAGGATTAATTTTAAAGTGATAACAACACTGGAACAAAAGTTCCAGCATAAAGTAGATGTTAAAATTGATGACCCATTTGGTGTAATGGTTGAGATGTCTGCTATTACATCAAGGGTTCCGGGCTTGACTCGGGCAGTACTAACATTTGTGTGCATTAACATGTCTGTTCGTATTGGTCTGGGTGTTTTCTATGTATAATATGTATGTAAAAAGTAATTAAGGTATGTTTATCAGTTGTTTAGCACCCATAATACAAGCTTCACACCTAACTTGTGGCTAGATGGTGCTGTGTGAATGTCAGTGGATATACATTTATTAAAAATTACTAGTCAGGTTGGTCACATTATAATAATACCTAGTTCATGAATCTATATTGACTTGATAAGCAAAAGATGAATGTAAAACATTCATGTCTTATTAATACCAAATCCTGTAGATATTGTCCCTGATGAAAAAAAAAGATGTCATGCTTTTTAAAACATTCTATGTGAGCATTGCAGAAATCAATTTTGGCAAATAATTTTATGTATGATCACTTTTAAATTCATTGTAATGTTTTAATCTATACTAATATTATTATAAAGCTGAAGAGTTTGTTTGTTTGAAAGCGCTAATCTCAGGAACTACTGGTTTTATTTGAAAAATTCTTTCAGTGTTAGATGGCTTATTTATCGAGGAAGACTATAGGCTATATATCATCACGCTACAAGCAATAGAAGCAGAGCAGCAAAGAAGAATGTTTTAAATCATGGGGATTTTTGCATGCTTGGAGCTTCCGCTGTGTACGCTGCGTAAACGGTTAGTTTTGCAAAAAACATGTATGAGAGTATTGTTCCCCTTTTATTGTTCTACAAAAAAGTCTGCGACAGCATATGTCACTCTTTTAAGGTTAGCTCACTATAACATATTATTTGCTAAAAAAATCTTCTAAAATAATGCATCATTTTCTATAGTGTTTTCATAAATATAATATTAATCCTTATCCAGTTATTACTTTATTTATGACAAGTATTTCATCTGCAACAAAATTGCCCTTCACATCATTCAACTTGAATGAATATCTTATGAGGTATAGCAGTTTTAACTCACTTATATAAACGCAGTAGCGATTTATGGAGAGCATTAGGTAGCCAAAGTAACTATTCCTCACAGACGAAGTTGCACGCAAAAGCTAGTATTAATATAATAAGATAACAAACAATGACCCTTAGAGCTAAATAAATAGGATATTCATTCCTTTAAAAATTCATATATAAACATTTTGAGCAACCAAGAATGTAACATATTTATTATCAATAATTACAAATTATGTTTTTATTGGCAGTAAACTTCAAATTCTTTCTTAATCAGGAATATGTTACAATTTTGTTTGTTTGACTGATGAAATAGTTAAATTAAACAAAGGCAAGAGCAAATAGGCATTATTTGAGTTTGCTTGCTACACTTAGGCTAGTCACTTTCCATCAGGTGAGATGGCAGTCCCAAATTTTTATAATAATAAAATATAAACCAACATGAGCAATCAATGAATATGAAATTAGAAATCTACTTACTTGACTGACAGTGAAAAATCTCCAGGGCTAGATTCACTGATTCTTATCAAAAAACCACCTTCAGGTTTATTTGCTAAGAGTTTTTCTGCATCTGCTCTTGTATTCTTCCGTAATACCAACTGCAATTATATCCCAATTAGAATAAAATCGAATATGAATTATGTTTAGGAAATCTTAAAAAGTGTTTTCAATGTTGGAAAGGTTATATTATTATATCAAACTTTTAAATTAATCAGTATTTTAAATGCTTTATTAGTAAATTACCATGTACACACTAAAAGATACCTAGGAACAATTAAATGTATACACATATCGGGTAAATAAAATATTGTTTTATAACGAAATTTGACATCCTTGTACCCAGTTACGAATTTATTTGCACAAGGCTCAGTATGCGGTGACTAAAATTGTATTTAATAATATTATGCACTTACTTGTGACTCTTCATTTGAATATAGTTGCTAGGTATGAGTCCTTCTTTGCCATCTAATTCAGCTCTGTACCAATTCATATCGTCCTCCATGTTTAGTATCTGCAAAAACACAAAACTTCTAGAATGATCCTCTATGGATTGATTTATCCTCATTTTAATTCGGTTTTATACACAAAAATCTTACTTTTAGTACTTGATTCTTCCTAAAACTAAGCTCATCATCAGCAGTTGCTGTGAAATCGTGTTTTGCTATAGCCTCCATGATCAAATTAGGCACTTCACTGTAATGTCACCGATTACCAAAATAACTCACAAAGTATGTAACTTATCAATAACACTTATAATTAGGGCATTAAAATAATCATAATGCATGTATTGTCTTATAGAATGTTGTACAAATTATTGTTTCAAAGGGATATAAGGACAAAATTCATTCAATTTCAGGGCACACATAAGTCACATCACCAACCACAGAAATAACTACTAAAATTTTATGGTGTTACTACACTTTAATAAACTTTCTACTATCCACAATAATTGCCATTTCTTAAAAAGTTTTACAAAGAGGGACTTTGAGCTTAGACTATTTAAGACTATGGAGCGATGGAGCGCATACTACGAACATCTTAACAGCGCGTTAATTCTCAACATATCTATCAAAAATCAAAACCTGATCCTGATCCTTATTTTTCAAAGAAAGAGAGGCCAAAGATTTGGATGGTGTCTTAGTCTAACAATACGTCAGACAGGCGTATTACGATAAAAATACCCTGATATACATTTAAAAAATCTTATACTGACAAATAGCCCGATCCACCGCTTTTCTCATCTAGCCTTCACCAGCGACCTTTCGCATGTCATCTGTTCACCGACTAATGGACAACCCATCATTTATATTATTTACCCACGGAATTAATAATAGCACAAGTGCAGATATTTCATGGCCATATAAATCCGACCGACCAATAGCGCGGAGTAAGGCAGTTACTCAGAAAAGGGGGACAACAAACAATCGATTAGTACACTTATAATCGATGGCATGCTCCCTTGTGCTCGATTACGCCGCGCCCACTCGCTGGTCGCTCATCGGGCCTCCCTAATGGGGGTCTCACCCGCTGGGCTTGACCGCGCCGAGGGCGGCAACGCGAATAGGGGAGCATAGCGAAGGCCTGCCTTCAACAGGTGAAGGTCAATAACACCGCCGGCTTGTATGCCGGTGAGAAGATGCCCGGGAAAGGGGCAACAGCCCGAGGCCCGCACCCCTGTAAAGGAAGAACCCAAGAGAGAGAGGCATGTTACTCAGCCATTACATCTTTTTTGCGAAGTTCAAAATAGGCGCCGCAGGAATCGCAGATCGCGGTTAGCAGGCGCGTGCAGCTGCTATCTGAGGAATGCCTCTATATACGAGAACTCTCTCGTCAGTCTCTCTCCACGGCAGCAGTGAATTATTTCGAAGATACCTTGCTGTTTCTCTATATAAATTAATGCCAACTTAGCTACTTTATAACTCTATCATTTTTATTGTGGTCTGCTGCAATTGAAAAATAAAAGACACTCCAACAGCCATTGGTTCTGCGACTTACGTTACTCACTGCCACTTCAGTTTGCTAATCTGGCGAGCTATGTCGGTAACTTTAGTTCCCGCATAGTCCGCTCCATCGCTTGTTGAGTATCTTTAAATTTGTGAACCAACCCCGCAGTCAGTGTCCGGGTAGGGCGTATTCCTCAAAAAATTCTCTTTTGTCTTTAAGCGTTGCGGTATCGTCGACGTGAATACCTGTTGTAACTTGCCGAATGTCACCCAGCCCAAGTGAATCCTTTACTAGGTTCCCTCTCGAAATTATGACGGAAACGCTATCGGTATTATAGACCGATAGAGTTTCCATCATAATTTCGTGTTCGAGAGAGTTTTATCACTCTTCTTGAAGAACAAGACGATGCTTCTGGACCACGCCTCCAGTGTAGTAGTTCCCCGGTGAATGACGGCATTAAAAGAGCTCAACTTATGCCCTCGACTGCCTTAAGGATGGGTTGTCCACCGGACGTCAACATTCGGGATATCCTGCGTACAATGCGCCTTAGAAGGGCACGTAGACCTTAGGTGTCTTCGTTCTGTGGTTGATGAGCGCTCGATGAATACAGTCGTCCATAGAATTTCTCAACCTCTTCCAGGATCTGTTGGCGTGATGTGAGAAGTTGGCCGTGTGGTTGTGGTTTTTGCTCAATAATAAAAACACACAACATTAACCATAATAATAAAGTAATCGCAGTAAGGAGCCTTAGACTTGGCACGTCTTATCTTGATTTCATTACTTTTTAGAGATAATCAAAAGCAGCAGCTCCATCGAGACTTGGCTAGTTATTTTCCTTATGTTTTGGGTGAGATTTTTTTTAAAGCTCCTTAAAAGAGTCACGTGGTCTAAGATTGTAGATATAAAACGAATAGCTCTTTTTTGTAGCACAAATATTGTATTAATGTCGGCAGCCGAGCCCCACAACAGTAGACCACACGACATGATAATATGAAAATAACTAAAATAAACCAATCTTGCCGTTTCTACAAGCAAAATTTATCTTGGACTAGCTTTTGCCCTCGGCTTTGCTCGCATTAAATTCGGGATAACACGGTACCACTTCATTTAAATTATAATTATTTGGATAATAAGATATATATATTTCATAGGAATCCTCCGCCCAACTTTAAAGGTTTTGGAGTTCAGTCAGAAAATATAATATACATATATGTATCACTAAACATAGGATTCCCCCTCCCAACTTAAAGGTTTCGGCTTAGGGTTTCGGGGTCAATTTCAGAATTTTTTTTAGCAATATATGTTTTAGTGAGCTAACCTTAAAAGAAAGACATATGCTGACGCGGACTTTTTTTGTAGACCTTTAAAAGGAGAACAATGCTCTCATACATGACTTTTGTGAAACTTTAACCGTTTACTCAGCGAACGCAGCGGAAGCTCCAAGTTTGAAAAAATACTTCCAATTTTGAAACATTCTTCATTGCTGCTCTGCTTCTATTGCGCGTAGCGTGATGATATATAGCCTATAGCCTTTCTCGATAAATAAGCTATCTAACACTGAAAGAATTTTTCAAATCGAACCAGTAGTTCCTGAGATTAGCGCGTTCAAACAAACAAACAAACTCTTAAGCTTTATATATTAGTAGAGATATTAAAACCTTATTGAAGAATTAACGACCCATGACGATATTGTGCCACATTTTCAAGTTGTTCTCCATGATCATCAGTCATCATGATCCGTCTTGCGCGTAGGTTTGACGACTTCCAGCCTCCCGAACAAGCTCGGTTCCTCAAAGGCTTCAGCATCATAGATCACATACATACGCTGCGGCAGGTTATACAGAAAACCGGAGAGTATAACCGACCATAATGCTTGACGTTTGTGGACTATGAGAAGCCTTCGATTCGATCGAGACTTGGGCTGTGCTTCATTCCCTCCGATGGTGCCTGGCTTGACTACTGCTATATCGAATTGTTGAGATGTTTGTACGAGAACGCTACTATACCAGGCCGAGTACATGAAGAGCTTACACAATCATTGGCACCGAGGAGTGAGACAGGGAGATGATATCTCTGAAACCGATTACAGCTGCGTAAAAAGTGGCAGCTTTGTCCAAATGTCCATCAATTAGAGGACTTATTATATAAATTAATTAAATTATATAGGACGATAAAGGTAAATACCTATAAATAAAAGCGGGCTGGGGCGGCATTTTTCAATTTTTGACCCACCCAAAAAATGTTGAAGATCCGTCGCTGGACCAGTGACGTAACTGTGCCAAATTCGTTTCTTGGGTATCAGTAAAAATCGTAACGTTTTACTTAATTATAATTTTAATTCTCTTTGAGATTTTCAGTGTATTGTAGGTATGGTAGGTATTTTATTAACGAGAGGGAATGAGCTATAGTCCCCACCACCAAGCTAGCCCAATGCGGATTAGAGACTTCACTTTCATCATCTATTCGACAACTTTTCGGTTCAAGAACATTGTGAGCAAACTGGTTTATATGTCCTAAATAATAAAAATAACAATTTAATTTCAATAATATATATACTTTGCCCTAGGAACCATAAAGACATGGAAGGACGACTAAAATAACAACTGCACTGCATATCTTCATTCCTTTTTTCCTTAAGGTATTTAATAGTGTGTGAGAAAGAGACATGTGTTACGAGTTGTTTCATTACCTGGTACGTTGTCACAACTTGATTTGATTGATGAATTTGCAAGTGATGGGAATGAATTATTATATTTTATCGATAGTTATTGTATCTCAAAATACCGATAATGTGCTCTACGTAGGTACGAAATATTTGGTTTTCGATATGGAGGTCGTGGGTTCAATTCTCACGGGGATAACTATTATGTAAGCTTCGATGGCGTCCTTCTCGAGGTTGTGCAAGAATATGTTTCCTTAGACCAAACTATTCAACTTGGCCATAACAACTTTGTGAGGGAAACTAAGAGGAATCAGTTGGGCTGGGCGGCATTTGACAAGTTACGTCGACGATTCCGTAATGCTTAAAAACAAAACTCTGAGCAATGCGTCCTACACGTACCAACAAACACAGGTGAGACATTGACACGGACTACGAAACTGGTTCCCTAGTTATATGTCACTCAACGGTCAATAAAGGGGGCTATGCTCGGGGTTTCTCTTAAGGATAAAATCAGATTTACTAGGTGGAGACTCGATACTGAGTCATCTAGGTAGGTATTAACGCAGTGCTAGATATCGTCCTGTTAAATAAGATGAGGGCACTGTAGCTAGTAAAGTGACCTAGCATCATTACATTACACACCTCAAAGATAACTGTATATCTCCACTATTTGATGGATCTTATTATACACGGTAATACGCACTGGTCAAAAACTTTTGTCTTTAGACACTGAGGAATTTTAGACGTGAAAACACAGTTATTAATATGAGAAAGAAAGTGGTTCACAGTTTATGACGTAAAAAGAACGTTTCCATATATTTTGTATGAGATTATTGATATGTGACATCATTGCTCACTTTTGTAAATTGACCTAATATTTTTGGTTTCGGTGTATTTTAAAATACAATATTGCAAATAAACAACAGTGATCAATAAAACGACATATAAAATAAGGTGCGCTTTTATAAAAATAAGGTTTGGTATTTTATTGCGGATGGTGGAGAATACCGAATTGAATCAGCTTCGGACAAATGGAATGAAGGTACAGCATCAAATTTTAATCTCCTTTTAGAAGAAAATTCATTGTGCAAGTAATTGTCGGGGCAGAAGTGCTTAGAACAGATCCTGCTGTGGGTCTTCCAGTTCCATTCGGGTCTCTCGAATCGTCTTATCCACTCTTGTTTCATCTTTTCATACTTTGGAAAACTGTCATATTATAATAAACCTTAATATATCTGCTGTTGTTGCTTCGCCGAAAAGCCTAACTAAAATATCGATATGTAAAAGCCACATCACTAGTTGACATGTTTACTTAGAAAATTTAATTAGGATTTTTTGAGAAAAAGTAGACAAATACTGTTTTGGCTTTTATTTGAAAAGTACAACCATAAGTTAGAAACATTTATATTATAGTTTACACACATTTCCTGATTTATTTGATATAAAATTAATCAAAAACTCACGAATGAAAACAAATCTTTCCACCACTGCTTTTTTTCCTTCCCGAATGTGAATAACAGCCGTCAATTACACAAGACATGTTTTTATGACCTAAAACACTTCATAAGGAACGAGCACACATAAAGATAAATCACTATCTGAGCGCAAATTAAACAGAAAATTTTTCTTATAATCAGGAGCCGCCAAACCACTGACAGTACTATAATCCGGCCATGTGAGCAAGGTGTCAAACTGTTTTTAACAATCTTTAAGAATGCACGTCAAAATGTGATTTTGAATTTAGTCTTATGCTAAATAAGTCCAATGACATAACATTGTATTGAGTCCACTGACAGATGTGACGACCTGCTATTTATGAGAACTATGTTCAGTTTGCGGTCTCATTTTCGCCTACGCAAAAACGTGTAAGGAGTGAGAGCATCAGGTATACGTTTTTAATCTCTATTTTAGCCCGGATTCCATGCTTTAGTCATAATTCTATGACTTTGCCTCTGTGGTCTAGTGCGTTCAGTTGATCGAGAGTTGTGAGTAGGTACGCATCCCGAGGAGATACCACATAGTGAAAATCACTTTATTTTTTTTTGTACAGTTTTGATAGGACATTGCATGTCCTATCATCTATGGCTGAATCATCTAATTTTCCGAAAAGAGAGATGATTCCTGATAACTGTTGCTTCGAAAGGCTCGTTAACCCTTCGCTCCCGGCTACAATCTTAGGATGGTAGTCGATAACACCCACCAATCCGCACATGGCCTGTGACGTCCCAAACTCCTTACAGCCGCTTACGCTGTATGGGCTGTAGCTTGTCCCCACAGTGGGTGAGACATCATAAGCTGACGATGAAGATATTTATCCAGAAACCTCTTTTTTCGAGCTTTAATTTTATACATCGGATTAAAGAATTTTCAGTAGACAGAATAACCAAGTTGCTAAGCCCGTCTTGTCCCGTGGAATTACTTAATTAGGCTTTTATTAGTTTTAGTTTTGAAAATCAAAAAGGGGCCTTAGTTGTCAACGCGCGGGCCCAGTGCGGATTAACCGACTTCAGGCACCACTTTTAAATTTTTCCGCAGGCGGGCGTAGGCTTCGTAACGATGTTTTCCTTCACGAAAACGTTAATATAATTTCTAAAGTACGTGGATTTAAACCTTAATCCTTTAGATAACAGCCCTAAGAGGAAGAGTGTCGGTGGCTCGTCGGTGTGTTCTATCAATCAGTTGTATCAATTTTCATTAAGCAGAGTTTAAAAATACATATACGTTAGAAGAAGAATAACTTCTCAGGCATCATGTAAAAAAAAAATGTGAGCATTTTGCCAGCTCTGCCACCCTATTGCGACGCCACTAATGGGGACGAAAAAATATATTTCATTATTTGATTCTATTGTTTAGCGTGTCATATTTAGAGGCATTAAAAGTAAAACAAATCCATGATATTTTAATTTATATGAAACAAAACAGTGTAACCGTTTTGGTCTACTTAAGTTCAAGTCTCACTTGAGTCCCCCATCATTACTGAAACTTTTTAGTATATAAAAAGGTACTCTGTGCTGAAACTCATGCGCAAAGGACAAAGAAGCTATAGTAGCATGCATTGGGCATCTTTATTCTCATAAATTATTTAATAAAATCACGTTACTTTTTAGAAGTATAGCTTGGTTATCAGACCTTAGCCGGCTCCAATAAAACAAATAACGAAATAAAAACAAGTTTCTGTATTGTCAAATTTGACAATTCCTTTCAACCATTTCTCTCCCAGTGGCATTACACGCGTAAGTTTAATTTTTATTATCGAGAAATATTCAAGGAATCTATTGATAAATCCTTTATTTCCCAGTACAATATTTATAAATCTTATTGTTATAAATGGAATGGCTCATTATTTTTTTAATTTAGTGAATATAAACATGGATTTACACCGGTTCATTTGTGTTATTTGTAGGTTTAGTCGTTACTCAAATAAACGCAACGATGTCGGGAGGATTAGATGTTTTGGCCCTCAACGAGGAGGATGTCACCAAGATGTTAGCAGCCACAACCCACTTGGGGTCTGAAAATGTAAACTTTCAGGTGAGTTTCAAATTATAACCTATCACATAACTTATCCTAGTTTTCGATATGATGAGACAACAATCCGTTCCATATCAAAGTCTGAAACTCATGACGACAGTATTTTCCCAACTGATCTTAATATTAATAACATTGTTTAAAAAATATATATAAAATCATTGTGTAAATAGGTTCGTTTTTATGTAGATGGAGACTTATGTGTACAAACGTCGTGCTGACGGTACACACGTTATCAACCTTCGCCGCACCTGGGAGAAGCTTGTGCTGGCCGCGCGTGCCGTGGTAGCTATCGAGAACCCAGCGGACGTGTTCGTAATTTCGTCCCGTCCATTCGGTCAGCGTGCTGTCCTGAAGTTCGCCGCACACACTGGTGCTACACCTATTGCTGGTCGTTTTACGCCTGGTGCCTTCACCAACCAGGTAATCGATCTTTATAAGACATGTAAAAATTTTAAACCACAACTGTGATTAGTTTCTTTATTATTTTAACTAACTCTTTGACCACCAGATTATAAACTATAGATTTTCCATTTTCTGGATCCCATGCATTCAATGAGTTTAACAAGTCCTATGGCTGTTTTTTATAGTGAAAATGTATAAAATTAAAAAAAAAAACTATCATCACTACATCCCTTTATTTGGATTGTGTTCACTGCTAATGTGAGGGCCTACTTCACAATAGTGAATTGTTTTGGAGATTATGGCAAAACAATTGAACAAGTTACTACTACCAGCACTGCTGAATGTTTTGTCCCTAACCTCTTACTGCACAAATTTATTTATGAATATTTATGGGACCAGCAAATTTTTACCTGCCACCACTGCATAGTTCTGGTACTGTACTTTATCAAAACACGAGTCGTTATGTACCAATTTAACTGAAGTCAATTCAATATATATTAAAAAGAATTGTGAGTCAACATAGTTATCAGCTTGTAAGATGTCATAGTAAAAATTTTATTTTGTTAGTGCTACAAAACCATAGAGCTAATTTACATAATGTGAAGAAAGAAATAATTATCTCTGTGATATAATGATGACAAACATAACTAAGGAACCACTGATTGCATTGAATGCAAGCATGATTACAAACTTATCTGATTTTAATTCATTCATAATTTTTTTTCATCACATGTTTTTTATAAAATTGTTTAATTCAAAATGTTTTACTTTTTAGATCCAAGCTGCTTTCCGTGAGCCCCGTCTCCTGATTGTGCTGGACCCTGCTCAGGACCACCAGCCCATCACTGAGGCTTCCTATGTCAACATTCCAGTCATTGCTTTCTGCAACACTGACTCACCACTTAGATTTGTTGACATTGCTATCCCATGCAACACCAAGGTAATTACAGAATATTTTGTTGTTTACATATTTCAGTTTCTGAAATTTATATGAGATTACACCTTTAGAATTTACAAGACTCATGAATATAATTTGTATCTTTTTTTGTGAATTTCTGGTAACTGAAAATAGAAGTTCTTCTATACGTCAGTGGTTCCTCTAACAGTATAATGTTAATTAATATAATATTAATTACATTTAATGATAAACATTATAATATAAAGTTTTATTTGTTTTTCAGTCATCCCATTCTATTGGTCTTATGTGGTGGCTACTTGCCCGTGAGGTCTTGAGGCTTCGTGGTGCTTTGGCCCGTGACCAGCGCTGGGATGTTGTTGTTGACCTCTTCTTCTATCGTGATCCTGAAGAGAGCGAAAAGGAGGAACAGCAAGCTAAGGAACAGGTAAGATGTATTTTATTTAAAAATATTTAGGCTTTTTCTAGGCATAAGATTTCTCTTCCACCAGTATAGTCTGTGTTCAAGAGCAAGCCCATTATTATAAATAAAAAAATATATTAAATATAACTTAATGGTATTATTGGTTTATAAATAAATAATTGTTAGTTCTTAAACATCGTACAACATAAGTACAAAATTGTCTTCAAATACTATTATCCGTTAGTCATTGATAATTGCAAGCATCACAAATAAAAAAGTTTTATCACAATCTATACTGTTGCTTTTCACAATTCTAGCAAGCTGTGGTGGCACCGAAGCCGGAAGTACCAGCACCCGTGCACGAGGACTGGAACGAGAATGTGGAGCCCGTCGCCTCGTGGGCCGAGGAGGGTGCCCCTGCCGCGGCCGCACCTGCTTTCGGTGCTGCACCCGCGCAAGAAGACTGGGCTGCCCAGGTATTTTTAACCCTTTTACCACTAGGATGAACAGTAAAAATGCTGTCAAAGAAAATCTATTTTTGGTAATGGTATGAATTCTGGGCAGTTTATTAGTAATATTATATACTATGTAAGCTCATGTACTTACAAAGGCATAATTAACTGCGTAATTTAGTATTATCTAACTTTTCGACAGTTTGATACTACACTGTCTTAAGTCGAATTATTGTTTCTAATTTCTGTACTAAACAGTTTTCATCTATATTACTATATTTTTTTCCTGGTATTTTTATAGATGTTAAAACACAGTAAAATAACATTTACAAGCCACATTACTTCACTGTGTTTTAAAGATTTCTCAAAGCCTTGTTTGTTATTTGAAAGGTGTAATATGTCACAAGCAAATGACTTGACTGACATCCCCTCACTCTGTAATTGCTGGACACAAGATTAACCTGTCAGGTCCCAGTGACCTGATATTGAATAGATAACAATAGTTTAATAATTTTGTTTCTTTCTTCGGTTTGTGATAAGTTAATAGAGAATAAAGCATAATTTTTATGCGACAGGTCCAAGACGAGTGGGGCTCTGCCGCTGCGCCCGCTCCCGCCGCTGCACCTGCGCCGGCTGCTACTCCATCATGGGGAGGTTCCGCTCAAGACTGGAGCGCTGCGTAAACAACGCGTTTATATTGGTTAATATACTATAAAACCATTTTTTTGTGTATTTTATTTACTTTATCCTATTTCAAATCCGGTTATCAAGGAATGCCAACAAATTTTACATATTGTATAATGATGAAGTGCCTATACAATATTTCTATTTGGTAAACAGTCTTGTGTCACAGGCGGGCTATACCTATTAATCGAGTGAGGCCTTTGTCACACTTTGTCATATGCAAAAGATTCCTAAATTTATTGTAAGATACAATTTTATGAAGATAATATTAATTGTACCTACAACTATCGCGAAATTCATTATATTGAGTTATGAGAAATTTCCTTTCCCAGACATTTTATATTACATATAAGGTTTAGTGACGCAACTTGTCACTGTATTAACTTTACTTATAAGCATCTGGAAAAACGTGTATCATGTTGGACACAACTTGATAATTTAACAATATCATCTCATTATCAGAGCAGGTTTCAATTCTTAAGTGATGTAACGTGATTTGTGGCAGCGTACAAGTCCTCTAAGCGTGTAGTAATTAGGGAAGGTTCAATTGACTCGTGCACGCTGAAATTTTATCACAGCCTTTCACGTCCAAGGGATTCGGTGTGTCAGGATAGCGTGAGATATCTCTGAATAGTCACAAATAATACACCAATTAAATATTAAATTAAATGTACCTATTACTAGACAACAAGCGCCTATTGCAAATTGATCGGTAATCATCGATCATGCGATTAAATCAAATAAATCTGCATTAGAAATAATGTTGTTGATTTTAAAGCGTGTGAATACATGTGTGAATTCAGACGTCTCACACTATCCTGACACACGGGAATTCCTTCGATCATCGTGTAAAAACTGTATGCTACACCAGCGGTTCACTGCATTCACCAACAATAAATTGGAAAGATAAGAGAACATACGCAGTTCGTCGTCATCAGCTCATTAAACGTCCCCACCGAGAGGCACGAGCCTACCCGTATAGGGTGTGATTAGGCCTTAGTCGTCCACGCGGGCCCAGTGCGGATTGACGACTTCACACACAACCTTCGAATCTCTTCGTAGGCGTGCATGAAGGTTTCCTCACGATGTTTTCCTTCACCGTAAGAGCGTCGGATAACGTACATATATTTTCGGAAATTCGAAAACACATTGGTACGATACGCTGGTATACGCAGTTACCTATTTAGAATTAAAAGGTGTAGTGGCGGTTGAAAAGGCATGTCACTATATAATCGTAGAATTCTGAGATCATCCAATGTAAAATGCTTTTAATTAAAAAGGAAAAATTCGCCTTTAGGAAATTTACAATATTGACAATAAATTTGGATTTTGTTTACTCTTCATATTCCTTTAGGCGCGCTTTTCAAGTTTTAAAAAAAAAATTAAACTGTGCAGAAAATTTTACATCTTTTTTTGGGTAAATGCAGGACTTTTTAAAAAAAAATTACAAATGTACCTTTCCAATTCACACTGTGTATTTACATAATATTCTATATAAACATTAAAAAAATAAACTGAGTAACATTTAGCATGCATTTAACACAAAAATTTGGTATGACAAATGTTTATTAAACGCGTATATTTCATTTATAGGACTAGATAGATACATACTTTATATTTTACATAGTTTTCTGTCTATTGTCCATATAAATGAACTCTGTAAATACACGTGTATTTTGTATTGCCTTGATTAGATAAAACTCGAAAGACAAGATGGTTCAGTGGTTTAGTCCAGGTAATGTGGTAGAATTGTTTTGCTGCACCCTTTTTTTCGTAACGACCTTCCACGGCGGTCACCCAAGTGCCGTTGCTTAAGATACCCTGGAATCATAAAATCATATTTGAGGTATGTACATAATGTGTTTTTTGTAGACAAGGATTTATTATGCATCTTATTCAACCTTTTTAAAATTTACTTTCACGGGAATCAAACTGGTCGTCGATTTATTTTCAATTTATTTCACAGCTGGACAAACGCTCAGACTAAGGAAATGGTTCCTTAGACTGAGGACAAACGAGTTGAGTATAGAGTCATTCCGTCACCCATGTCAACCACGTCATTTCGACAAAGTAACGTCAGTGTTCCGGCCAAATAGAATAACCTATCTTCCTATATTAAGGAAATATAGGAAGAGAGGTTTTGGTTACCTTATTCACTTGGCGAAACAAAGCATTGATTTGCGTCAGTTCGTACACATATAATCTACGGATGAAATGTAAGAGATAGCAGCTAAATTCTTAGGGACCGTAGCCAGTCTTATCATGTGGTGCATCTAGCTGGTAAAAGTGAACGAGGTGATAGCAACATACCAACGGGCGGCGGGTCTCAAACACATCAATTTTAAAAGTAAAAACTTGCGAGGCGTGTTAGTATAGCAGAAAAGCATTTATTTTCGGAATAATTTTATGATAACCTACACAACTCATAGGACAAGTGGCGTTGATTGCTTAGCCCCAAAAATGCAACGAATCTATGGGTATCGCACTAGTGAGTATGGGTAGGTGATAGATGAAATTCATGGATCAAAACTATTATTATCACAATCGAGAAAAGTCACAATTAAGTGAAAGCATAACCCATTAAATTAATGATTCATTTGAATCACATACTTTGGTTCTTACATAAGTCAATCAAAAATGACGAAGATAAATAAACTAAAATTCAGAAACTAACTTACATAAAGAATAAATTCCTTGGGGGCACTGTTTGCGGTGTCAGGACGTACGTGCTCTACACTTATGTACATAATTTTGGATTCGTTGGGTAATTCAATTATCATTTCACCAGAGGAACCACTGAAATTATTAACAATATTAAGATTACAAATTTGTATTGTTTGAAAAAGCAGCTTCTCAAAAAATCTGTCTTTTACGTATTCAGCTTCTGGCATATCTTTCGAAAACATGTACGGGACTCATTATTTGAACCCAGTCAAGATCCTAATTATGAATTCCTTAGGAGATTTTTATACAAGTAACAGCGGAGTGACAGAAACTTATATTATCTTACCTGAACGCCCAACAATCTGAAGGTGTAGGTTTTCTTTGTGCTAGCACAATATCAGGAGGCTGGGTTTCTTGCCACAATGGTATCACACCCCACAGTGCTATTTGTCCTCCCCATTCTTTTGTGTTGGTGCCTCTCGTGATGGTAAGCCCTTCTATGTATCTTATGTCTACCTCTGAAGGACCTATAAATTGAGTTGGTAGGCCTTCTGATAAAAACATTCAATTAACTAGACTATGACGTCTTACTACAGGCCTTCTCATTCAGCTATCGAGAAGATGAGACTGTAACTCAACACTCGGTTTAATCCGAACTATTCAATGAAACGAACGTCTGAAGAACATTAATGTTACCTAAATAAACCGTTCAATTTGAAGAGCAACTGACCCTATCACCGGGATTGTGACCCGCGCACACACATTCTGCCTTCGCTTATAAACGATACCGTTATTTTTAAATAGGTTGTTCCCTGAAAAATCGTTTAAAAACCACGGTTTTGTGAGCGAATCCAAAATGAAAAGGTTTGGCGTTAATTAAATATACGGTTTGAAAAGTTAACCGCAGCCTGGACATCATCACCAAACCTACAGTCACGCTGTGTGAGACAGGTTGTGCCCTGGAGTGAGACGATGAAGGTTGGTTCATTGAGCTATTGAAGTTCACATCACATTAATTTGTAGAATCAACTTTTTTGTAATAATGAATCCTTATTACTTTATAATATTTCAAATTTCATAACATACCAGGTTGTTTAATTTGAGCGCTGATTATAGTTTTTCGTACACGTAGTGTTTGTCTGAAATATTCAAACAATTTTTATGTAAATAAAAGCAAATAAAAACTAACTTCATATTGTGGGCGCTGATTTTTATTATAACATCAACAATGAAACAGTCCATTGGTGGTAAGTAGAAACTGTCGCTTGTCCACCCATGATCTTGAAAACCGGACTTCAGTACAGTTGCTAACTCGTGTTTATTTATTTACTTATTAAAGACAATCAACAAATCTTACACTTATTTAATATATAATACAAAAACTAACTTGTGAAGCTCATCATCATCAGAATAAAACGCCCACATAGGTTGGCAATAGGGAGCTTGGCCGTAACCAAAGACTACAATTGAATACTGGATAGCCGGGACCAGTGCCGATTGGTGATAATGATTAACATCCTAAGATAGTAGTCGGGACCGACTGCTTAACGTGCCCTCTGGAGCAAAGAATCATCTTTCTTTTCAGAAAATTAGGTGATTCAACCTAAATGAAAGTTGATTTCGTGCAATGTAATATACCTACATCCAAGCCGCCGCCGTGCCAGCTACCAATATTCTTCAGCGGTCTTTACTACAAACATGTCAGAGGCTATAAGTCGATCGAATTGTTTAATAATTTCCCTTCTCGATATGTAAACAAACCCCATGACTTACGTTCAAAGAAATTTTATTTCTCTTACAAACTCAAATAGTTTATTGTTACAATCAGAAATAATTTTGGCACAACACCGGCTTAAATATAAACCAACACAAAATCTATTGTTTTAGGATTTTCAGTTCCAGCGAAACAGACGAGCGTTTAGAAGTATACTTGTACTTAAAAGTTATTAAAAGGTTAATGTCCAAAACATTGTATAAATAATTTTGTTACTTACTTAAAGGAGCACGAGCCAGCCATCTGCTTTTGTACGACCTATGACCCCATGTGCACGTGTAAGGAAATGTTTAAAGAGCTCTCTTTGAAATGCCGTTCACTGATAAATTTGTTTTAATGAGACTTGAATAAATAGACTGTTTGGACCTAAATAAATATCGGTTTTTTCGCTTTCGTAAAGTTGCTGCTTTATTACTTCTCCGGCATTGGTTAGGGTATATGTTGTGGATGCGGTTTCTAATGAATATTTAAGTTGTATCAACACAATACGTCTTCGAGTGTCGATGGCTCATTGGTATGGACTGTTGCCTTCCGATCTAGAGGCTGCAGGTTCAAATTCCGCCACGTACCAATGTAGGATCGAATTTTCGAAATCATAAGGCCTATAGGTACTGCCGCCTGAGAATTAGTCTGGACGTCGTCGTACATTTCAAATATACGACGACCCATGTGAAAAACATCGGCTACTACACCAACGGTTCCGGGTTTGATCCCCGAGTAGTCCAAATATTTGTGTGCATAAACATGTTTTTGCACACAAATATTTAGTTTTTGTGTTTCTATGTAAGCGTAATATGTATGTAAATTATGAAAAAAAGGTACCATGATAGTATAATCGTAGTCCATTATGATAGTTTAAAAAGACAACAAATATCAAAATCTAGAATGCCATAATCCCGATAAACGCTGCAGAGGCACGTAGGCCTGTCACTGAGCCAGGCGCGTTTTCGCTAGGGTTGTCAGGTAATGTGTATGTATTTACAAAAAAAGTATATAAGGATGTTCATGTTGTTTAGTATCCATATTACAGGCTTATGCTTAGTTTGGAGCTAGATGACGTTGTGTGAATTTAAATGGATTTTTATTCATATATTAAATGATTTATTTCTCATTTTACTAATTTTATATGGATTTACATATTTATTTTTATTTTTCTGAGTAACTAACTCGATGTATCTAAAATACAGCTTCAATTAACATATTCTTGAAGAATGTTCGATGGGAAAAAAGTGGTAAGGTTCTCAAATCAGTCCTTAGACTTCAAATACCCACAATCATCGAGGAAGAAGCCCAGCCTTGGATTATATGGTTATTATAGATGATGTTTAAAAGAACAATAACATTAAATTATTTTATGAAAAATACTGGACCTAAATAGTATAAGTTTTTTTAGTGGCAGCCCTGATACGTTGTGCTCCGCAGTTTATGGAATGTGTTGGCAGGATATCAAAATTATTTGTGAAGTTTAAACGATCATATAATTTTGAAGGTTTAAGTGATATCGGTCAAGTATAGTTAGGTAAATATCTGAAAACGAATTATGGACCAATGATAGGAAATTATTTTCTAGTTATAGCGAAGTTTATGGTTTTACTCATGTGTCATAGTTACTTACCTTAAAGTTTTTTGTGCTTCAGAAAGCTGGAAGGCCAGGTGCTTCATTTTACTACAACATTCTTTAGTTGCTTGATTTGATGTCACGCCTACTGTGGATTTATAAATAACTATGACATAATTGTATTGTATTTATTTAAATGTTAATGAAATGTCGCTTTGTAATATGAATAATCAATTAATTTAGTTTTAATGAGAATTCAAATTTTATTTGTAATGTTTTAATATGGGTTATGTTGCCTGAAATAAACGAATTTTATTATTTTATTTATTTTTATTTCTTAAACTGTGTATGAGTTATTCGGTATTATTTAAGAAAATCTAAAAAACAAAATGAAGTGACTTGATATTATATGTCATATGGTAGCAACTACAATTTTTTTCCTTCTTCGAGAATATTTGTGTATTATAGAAGACAGTTGCCACTTCTCTACAAGTTAGCTCACTGCTTGATTGCAAACTTATTTTTAAAAATAATTGATAATAATAATGTTCACCATATAGAAATAATGTTATAAGTACCTAGTAGATACGGCAAGCCAGCATGGGAAGGTTAGCCGTGAGATGGGCAGATGACCTGAAAAGGGTCGTGGGTGGAGATGGGCCTTGAGGAATATAAGGCTGTTATGATTATGAGATATAATACAAATCAACCGACATAGATCCCCGTATGAGCTAGTTCAAGTGGAAGTGGGCCAGTGGCGTTTGGAGCAAGGCTGATTAAAGCAGAAGAATTCTGGACTGCAGAGAGCGCGCCGTATGAAACCCTTTAGCCAAATGGGCATACGACTTCCCAGTGGTTGAGTGTGATTTTAGCAAAATAAATAAATAATTATCAACTGACATTCACACAGCGCCATCTAGCTCCAAGTTAAGCGTGAAGCCTGTATTATCGGTACTAAACAACTGATATACATACTTATATATATATATATATATATATTAACATACATATTATACATAGAAAACACCCAGACCATTACAAACAGACATGTTCATGTACACAAATGTTTGTACTGCCCGGGGATCGAACCCGGAACCCTTGGTGTTGCAGCCGACCTCTCGACCGCAACACCAAATGGGTTGTCAACATTTCGGTCATAAAAAAAATATTTGCACATTTGATTAATGTATCATACACTGATTTATTTACTTACATAACGAAACTAATTTCTCTCTCGGTATCACTTTTGTGAGAAGATTCATCTTTGGCACATTATTAATCCAAATGGAGGCTGAAAATAATCAGATTTGAAAATAAGATCTGAAAGGAAGCCCAAATATCTAATACTATTATATATCATCTGTTCCCTTGAGTGCAGTGTAATAATTTAATATCAAGATGATAGCTTAGATTCTAAGCCTTACAACATAGTATATGTACATATCGTTCGATTAATTACATGCTTATATTTGACTAGCTTTTGCTCACGGCTTCGTTCACGTTAAGAAGTATTATTTTTCATACCCCCTTTTTTGGGGTGGATTGTGTCGAAATCCTTTCTTGATGGATGCCTACGCCATATTAGCTTTATGCATGCTAAGACTCAGCCAGATTGGTTTAAAATTGACAAAGTTATACAAACGTTCATCCCTATTTTATCCTCTAAGGTAAAATGAATCAAAATCATTTCTTGTGTATGTACAATGGGAGCTGAACAACGGATTATAAACATACATGTTTTACACAGGAAACAAATACACCTGTACAGATAGACATGTACAAAGACACAAATATTTGAATTGCACGGAGTCAGATCCTTTGATGTATTAGCCGACTTCACATTACAAGACATGGATCGTTAATTTAGGGGCCCACGCAGGCTTCGGCCTATTACAACGATTGAAAGGATTTTTACTATTACTTGCCAAGTTTAGCGCAAGTTATTTCAGTTAAGACAGGTTTTGTCATAGGCGGTTGGTGATCACCAAAAATTGGAAACTTATTGTATAAAACAAATATTAAATAAACTAAAATTACAAAATGAGAACCCCCTTTTTTGAAGTCGGTTAATAAACATTTTATTTAGGCAAAGATTTCGTTACATTATCAAAGCTTTACACGTTTCAATTAATTTATTGTAATGAACTGATGAGGTTTGTTAATGACGTATCCATGCTACAAAACTAAGTAAAAGAAAAGACTAACCCATTAGTCCCGAAGCGATAATTACAAACGCGGACAATATCGCGGCGCTTTTCCCGTTCGACTTTCGCATTGCTTTTTGTTTGCAATTACACTGTCTCCTCCCTTTGCCTCTGATGACGCTTTGTTCGGCGTCCCTATAGTGCAGGTACTCCCAAATATTTTCCCGCAAAGGATACGAAGATCGTATTTCCCATGTTGGCGACAGAACTTTTCCATGTTCCTCTGGCAAAGTTACCTGTACAGAATCAGTTGGATACCTGAGCACTGTAATTCGGTTAGTGGAATACTTGATTAATGTCTTAACTTCGCTTAACCAGTTTTGGACATGATTGGTTTATCTACAAGAGTGTCTGTTTGCAGTGTGTGTTTTACCGTTTTATTGGTAGCGAAACTTTTGGAGGTTTGTTTGTATTGCTACTTGAGATAAAAATAACTTGACCCTTAAAATTTGGGGAAACAGTTTATCAATGTTTTTTTTGATTTTTCTTTTAGATAGCTTTGAAAAAAGGATGCCCTTTTAACATTACATATATGATTTGTTCATTAAATGCCTGCGCCCCAATGTATTTTTTTAGAAATGAGCGATTTCACTGTAGGAACATTACGAATGTTTCCAATAAAATAACTTACTATTGTTTATTAGCCTACGACCTGCGACCTACATTTAACTCAGCACTTAATCTTACAAGTTGATGGCAGTAAACCGGAGCGCGCTCGATTGATTTGGTAATCGATTTTATTCGCGAGTAATGAGTTTTTTGCTCTGTTTGTCATTCCTGTTTACTCGTGCCTTATGGTCGTCGATAATGGAGGCAAATCCCATGAGACGACAAATTAAAACCATTGTTAATAAAATATTAAATTTCAGTATTCTTAGAATTGGACGCCCGTTTTGCCGGTATGGTTGAGAGGCCAGAGTATCCTATATATGTCATCGTACAGCACAAACATTTGTGTGCATGAAAATGGCTGATTGTTTTTGTTTAGTATTTTTCTATGTTTGTTCTTACATAATTGCTATAGTTCAATTAAACCGCTCTGTTCAAAGAATATGGTGTCAGAAAATGATGTTAAAAAGTATGGATTCGTGATATGCTCACAAAACAATCGAAAAAAGTGTCGAATGCAGTGACAGCACACATACACATATGTACTTCGAATGAGCGTACATTTACCTAAACAAAAGTGTACAAACTGTTCTCTCTTCGGCGGTTCGTTTTTGAGGCACGGATGGCGTATCTACCTTTATAAATACGGAATATCATTGGTGTCAGAAAATCTGGATGGCTAAACAGGCAATATAGCTTTATATAACTATAGGATAGTTAAATAAATATGTTTATTATTTATATCAAACTAATAATAATAATAGCCCAGTATCGTAGTTTCCATATATTTACAATAGTTTTTACATCTGGCGGAGGCCATCGTGGGTTGTATCATATTGTGCATTCTGTGATGGCATTCGCCACGTGTAACAATTACAAAGAAGCATTCGAAAAAAGGCCTCTGTGCTGTTGGCTTCGGCCCCACACATGCCTTCCTAAGGACCGGGCCACTATTTGGCCCGTGAATCTTAAGGATTTCGAAAACATAATAATAATAACCCTAAAGGTTATTTTTATTATTATATCAAACTAACACTGTCTTACTTACCTAGCGCAATAAGCAGTCACATATATACGAAAACAAAACTTAGTATATCTGTAACTAACTTTAAATACACCTATTTTCTCTGCAAGAACAGATATTCTTTTGGTATAGTTGGTATTAGAGCGTCGGTGGCTCAGTGGTGTGGACTGTCGCCTTCCTACCGGGAGGGCTGAGGTTCAAATCCCGACACGTACCAATGTATTTTCGAATTTTCGAAAATATATGTACGTTATCCGACGCTCTTACGGTGAAGGAAAACATCGTGAGGAAACCTTCATGCACGCCTGCGAAGAGATTCGAAGGTTGTGTGTGAAGTCGTCCAATCCGCACTGGGCCCACGTGGACGACTAAGGCCTAATCACCCTATACGGGTAGGCTCGTGCCCCTCGGTGGGGACGTTTAATGAGCTGATGATGATGATAGTTGGTATTCTGGGTTGAAAAGTGAGAATAGCAGAAATTAATACATGTGACTTTATCTTCACGTCATAAGTTAGCAAACGTTGTGGTTCCTTTTTTAGAATCATAGGGCATTAAAGGCGAATGTTGTGACTTCCGATTAAAGAGGTTATCTGTTAGATTGCCAACATTAAGAAATAAAATCCAATATTTATAAATTTATTTTAATTGTTATATATCGCATATTCGCTTTCGCTAATTTTCACGTCTATTAGCAATTTATCTTTCATTACAACACTAATGTAGGGATCGATGTACTAGGAGACAAATGTAAAGCATAATCGGAATATTTATGTGTACATCGATCCCTACACTAATATTAAGTGATTACTCCATTACCATATACAGATAGATACATAATATTCTAAATTTCCCATACTATTAAGCTATTAAATTAGTTGTCCCTAAACGGCATCTCGTATTCGGAATACGAAGCGCTGTGAAACTTGTGAACTCCGTAATTTGGCGCGCTCTAGGAAGGTGTTCGTAACCAGCCAGGACACGTTCATAAATTGCAAATTGGACTGCAACTCGGTTTGATAGCTTGCAAGTAAATAAATAAAGTTTCACAGTCGAAGCGCTCGTGAAATATTCTTATCCGGTTGTTTATTTAATGAATTCGCAAGCAAACCAGTCTGGGTCATGGCGGAGCGCTGACCGTGCATTGCAGCGCGTTCGCAAATAGCTGCAGTACTGAATTTTTGCTTACTCCGTATCATTGAGATGGTGAAACTGGCCAGTTATAAAAAAAAAATAAGAAAACATTTTGGTCACTATTTAAAATTAAATAGGCATCTTGGCCCGGTTTTGCTTGGTCGGGGTAAATAAGTTTATTTATACCTACTAGATCTAGGATTCTTTTTTAAAACTAGGTACTTAACCAAAAGTCACTTTGTCTTAAGTGAAAATCCCCCTTTTTAGGGAATTGGGTGGTAAGAAAGAATCAAAATGTAGCCTATGCCACTCTCCATCTCTTCCACTACCTCCACCTAAATAATCACGTCAATTCGTTGTTCCGTTTTGCCGTGAAAGACGAGCAAACAAACAGACACATACACTTTCACATTTATGATATTAGTATGAATAGTATAGTTGTAATTTTGGCTACTCATCTATAGTTATGAAATCGCAATAATGATAGGTATACGATGCAACGGCATTTATTATTATTGACATTGATTTCATTTTATTCAAATATTAAATAAAGATTGCCTTTTTATGTCTAAAATAAGTAACCTCAACTAATTTGGTGATATTTATAAACTTAGCACTTAATTTTAATACTTAGTTTATTAGATATTCATCATCATCATCAGCGCTTTATACGTCCCTACTGAGGAGCACCATCCTACCCCTATATGGTGTATAGGGCTTAGTCATCCACGCGGGCCCAATGCGGATTGGCCGACTTCACGCACAATCACTGGGCCCAGTGCGGATTGGCCGACTTCACGCATAATCACTGAACTTCTTCGTAGGTGTACGCAGGTTTCCTTACGATGTTTTTATTCACCACAACTGATATTATATAAAATCAAGTGAATGTGTTTTAAAATTAAAAATAATTAATTTGTTGTGTAGGAATCAAGTTTACCGAGTATTTTAACATGCTGTTATAACATTAAATTATTGATTTACTTATAAGAAAGCATTTTTTATACGTTCATGGAAACATGTAATGTCTAAATCCCTGTATGTCAACAATGTTCAGCATTTATTTTTAGAACGTATTTCTTATAGAATTATACTTTGTATACATTATAAAGTTGGAAATGGGTTTAATATTTGAAGATTTATTTTACAAGAAAATCAATTAAACTGTGATATATTACGAAATGATTACGAACAAACATCAGGTTACCTGGATACCTAAATTGGATCTGAATTTATAATAGGTACAGCCATTAATATTAAGTTATCTTACGTTCGAGTAGCTACATCATAGAACTTTGAGTTCCATTAGTCTGTACCTTGAGATAATTATGTAAACTAACCTGACGAACACCACGGCGGGTTGATATTATGCTTTGATACATCCGTACTATTAAAGCTTTCACAAGCCTTTTTGTAGGCACTTCTTGTTACCATAACCATTTAAATGCTTAAAATTATCTAGAAATTGATATGATATTACTTAGTCTTACGCCACTCGGAATTGAAACCGTCGACCATAACCACGTAGTTTTTACGCTCAGTATTGAAATTATGACACTATCCTTTTTAAATGTAGTTTCCCGCCAAAAACACTTAAAATAATGCTTAACAGGCAAACGAGTTTTGTCACACAGCCATATTGTTTTTATTTAGTATACGATAGCGTATACTAATTTTTGTATTGCTATTTTAAAAAAATAATAAACGCTAGAGTATTAACTTCAATGAAAATAGAAACTATAATCGTTATTAGATTCATTATGGTTACAATATGACACTTACTTATTTGAAATTAGTTTAATAAGAAAAAGTGTAGCGTTGACCCTGGTACTAAGTAACAGTACTTAGATTAATAAAGATAAATGATTTGTTGTCGGATGTTTACTCTGAAATTACAATTTCATGGCCGAGGTATTAAATGAAATACGGCTTACGCGCCGGAACAGTTTGTTAGCTATGTTTGTGATCGTCGTTGTTTTTTTGGTGGCTTCGGCAGGTGCCCAGGAGCATCAGGCCTTAAGCACAGAGCCACCTGCGAACTCTGCGTCCATGCCGTTTCTAGATCTATTTGCCGGTGCCTCTAATTACTACAGTGAACCCGTGCGCAAGACGTACTCAGATTCTTATCACGTATCCTGTCCAAAGTCTGACACACTTTCGTCCCTTGCTAACGTTTTAGGTAGTGCTGCCAAGATTATGTTAGCAACCGCTGTAATAGCATTTTTAAAAATACTAGGCGGTAAGCTTCTGTTGTTCCCGCTGATGCTTGTTTTCCTCGGGAAACTTGGGCTGAAGATGTTCCTGCTTTGGCCGATGATATCAAAGTTAATGAAGTATTTCAAAAAAAAAAGAAGAAAGGATTAAAGTCTCGGATGATAACGGATTGTTCCTCAAGAATAGCGTGTGTCGTTCAGCGTGCAGCACGAGGATGGGGCAGTAGTTTGGGCGCAGCTGCAACTTTCAGTTTAATCGACGATGTGGACGAAGATACCTCGTACGCTAAAGCATTGTTGAGTATATTGGCTGGAGATAAAGTTGCGGAATGTATGTCATTGGATTGCAGTTCAGGAATTGACGTAAGCTGACGAGTTCACATCGCAATTATTTAGGTATGTAGAACAATGCTTAGTCGTTTAGTACAATAACCCCGCTGTGTTTAAATTATACCAAGTAAGCAAGAATATTCCGTATTATATTAAAATCAGCGATGATTAATTTCACAGTATACGATTGGTTATCATGGGTTCGAGGTGTGTTTTGCTGTGTGGCCTTTTGTATTTATCACAAAAAAGTTATGGTTTTACGGGTGATCCTGTGATGTATCTCCCTCCGTTCGAAGTGCGAACATTGAGAGATCGCCCGACTGCGGTAAACCCGAACCAAGTTTCTGGTAGAAGTCCCGCTCAATTATATCCACAACAGCCGATACATCATACGACTCTACTGCCTCCGATACAACCTGGTCAACCGCCGCGTTTGGACAAAGAAAAAGTAGTCACGAGAAATCTTACACTATCGGAAATTCTTGAAGCATTAACAATTATGAAGAAAAGGATGAGCGGCACGAGATGTCACGGTCTGCGTACGATTACCGCTCCACCGCCTTATGGGTACCGCCCACCACGTACGGATATCAGCGGCCGAATTTTCCACCCTACAGTTACCATGACACAGGGTACTCGCCTCCTGCGCCACCCGCTCCTGCCCATCACTCTGCATCGAAGATATCCCTACTGAAGCCCGACCTGACCGACTTAGTGAAGCCAGTGACGACCAAAGTCGCTAGTAAAGTGAGCGGCTTAATCGGCTTAGTGCTCGCGTTGCTTACCGGCTCGTCCCCCAACGACTTGGAGTTAAAAGGGTTCAAGGATATTGTTATAAACGGGATAGTAAAGCCACTTCTACTCGCGAAAGGCGGGATAAAGTCTCTAATAAGTAAGCTTACCATTCCGGTTATTTCTTTGTTATTGATTAATTTGGAAGTGCTGATAACTGTTTGGTGGCTCTGGGAGGATTGTGAAGAAGCAAGTGCTCCGAATTATTCATACCAGAAACCCTCATATGGTTATAACTCTTATTGATGATTGTTTAAACTATTTTTTATAAGATATGTACCCCAGTGTGTCCCAGTAAGAATAAAAACGTGTATGTATATAGTAGTTAAAATGTATAGTAAGACTGAAAACTGTAAATTAATAAACTTATTTATAAATTTGACTTCTATTGTTATTTTTAACCTTGAATGAATCAATAATGAATGAGTTAGGCAGGTAAATCAATATTTCATAAGGTTAATATTAAGGTCTTACTTTACTGATAAATAGAAATGAGGACAAAGTAAAGATTAGCTTTGAATGAAGCAAATCTAAAGATATTATGGTTTTCGTGTAATGAGTCGACTACTAACCCTGATTTTCATCTTTTACATATAAATACTTATTGTAGTGTCTGTTTGTAATTTAAAAATAACCATTTTTTACTACATGCATTATTATGAATATATGTATATACGGTGCACACAAGAAAATATATTTTTCGCGTAAGTTTAAACTTAACAAAGCGATTTTAGGTTATGTTTTACTGCAGGAGAATATCTTATACCGTGGGTATTACCGCGGGGCACATCTAACTAAAAAACTATCTTTAATGGCTCAACGACCCAAATTGAGTCTTGAAACGAGAGACTTCCACCTGTCTCTATCCTGTGCAACCACTACCCAGTTTTCGATCCCGAGCTCACGCAGATCAGCCTCCACCATATCATTCCAGCGATATCTGGGACGACCGACTGGGCGCCGTCCACTTTGTCGTCCAAGATATGTTCGTAGTACTCCCGGAACCTCCCCCAACACTAATGTTACGAAACCGAAACGCGGGGCACATCTAGTATAAATTAAATCTACCACTAATAAAACAATGATTATTTTTATTGCTTTCATGATTTGGTTTTTTTAATCCATTTTATGTTGGTGGGTCATCAGCGTCACGTTGCTTATTTCGAACGATGGTCGCCGACTGTGGAGGTGGACCGAACTGTTAATTGCTAGGACTCCTAACATCTAGGTCAAATATAAACTACGTCACCGTTATGCTAATGCCATGTATGTGGAGATAACCAAAGTATGAAATATGCAGGTGATAGTTTGTGCCATATATTCTTAAAGAATACTTGTAGTAGTTCCCAAGTCGAAGTATAGTTGCTAAGTTGTGACATAATTATGTTATATGTTATTTCAATGACTCTAAACAAAGTCACACTAAAATCATAACTGTTATGAAGATGACGTTCGGGTTTGTAACATAAATAAATCTTTGATTTATTTATGTTAAATGTATTTAGTAATAAATATCCTCAAAAAAACATGGCGCGCCATTGAGCCCCAAACTATTACCTATTCAAAATATTTTTTTGTAGCAACATACGAGGGACAAACCAATGCAAACGACTTCTTCTTATCGAGTCGATATGGATTTTTAAGTTAAATATGATAATGTGAGCAATATTGGGCCACTGTGATGGCCCTTTTATTTGCCATCCCTAAAACCGTGCAAAGATGGACAGTTCGGGCAAGACAGTAGGTGTTCCATTGTCTGCGGGGCACCACAGTCACACAGATTGCTTCTGGAATATACCCATGCAATCCATTCAGAGTTTTCCAGACCGCTCAGGGGAAATCACCACCCAGTCAAACGGAGATATCTCGTCTAGGTTGACAATAATTCATTCCATCACCTCAGTCTGGCCTTGGACGTCCTCAGCTGAATTTAATTGTGGCTGTTCGAGAAAGCAAGCGACTCTTGAGACGCGGCGAATGCGAAGCTCTCCAATACAAAGGATGACTAGGGTCCAACATCTGTTTATATTTTTCGGTAACGGAAAGCATCCTACGTTGCACTTTAGAAGAAGCAATGCCAGATAGCTGGTAGACGGATGACAACGGTGTAGGTATGTATGGACATTAGACTAGTAATTATTGGTGCTCAACTCGCCAACGTTTTTACTTCATATTTATAATTATAGTTAGTATGTTTGTTATTTGGCGAGTTAACAATTTTCTTTAATTTTAAAATCGTTTATTTACCCATACCGTTCATAAAACGACTTGTGAATTTATATTTATTCAAATGATCAGTGTAGAAAGTTAACATTTAATTATGTTTTTCATTTGGTTTGTAAATAAATTATGGACCCAATTAATCTTCTTAGATTTTTCGCATGAGATTAAACTCTTAAATTTAATGAAATAGAAATTTCATTTGTAAATTTGTTTTTATGGGTTCTTGTATTTGATTCCGTAAGCCGAACGGACACCGCTAAAAATCACTCAACCTTAATGTTTTACATTTCATTTAAGAATAGGGAACATGCAAATCAAATATAAATGAATGTTTTGATATCAAAATGTTAAAATAACAAATAATAAAATAAATGTTATTTTAACATTTTGATATCAAACAGGGCACCGCAAGGTTTATATTTTAATTTACGCTGTTTTTTAAAAATAATTACGAATTGAAATTACTTGAAACGGAACGTATATTAAAACACCAATCACTGTCATTAACGTCATCTATGTATGACATATTATTTAGACGTTAAAGTTTTAGTAAAAATTAAACATTTAAACGACGAAATCGGCATTTTTGGAATAAAAATGAAATTTGGGACTGTAAAAGCAGACTCCAGGAACCTACCAAAGTTAAAGTTGACATGGTTGTAATTTATTTTTGTCGGAAGTGAGTTTTACAAACCGCAATAAGCCCGATGCGCAATATGGACTTTTTACGGTACTTACTTGAAATATAAAAGCATAATGTCTACTGATAATCTAGAAATTATTGTTTTTCATCACTAAACATCAAAATGAAAGTAGTGAGCAAAAAGAAAAGGTTATATTTTAACTCATCACAGTGTGAGCAGAAACTGCTTGGAAAAGCCTGCCCTGAGGATTTCCAAATGGAACTGCCCTGTGCATCCTCATACCCATGGCACTTATACTACACTCTAAAGATGAACCAGGAACATAGAAGAAATAATAATAATTTCCTTTGTTTTAAAAAATCATCATTTTATTTATATGATAAATGAGTAAGTTTGAAGGTTTTGTGTCTGTAATATAATAAATTAATATTAAACTTGCTGTATTTTCAATACTTACAAGAATTTTACATTTTTTATTATTATTGCTGATTCAGGTGTCAAAGTCAAAGGAGGTACATTCACATATCTGACGTCAAACATCACGCGGGCCTGTTTTGGCGTGAAATTTGAAATTGTCAATTTCAACCGCATTTTTTTGCAGAAAATGACAGTTTTTTGATTTTTAAATATACTTGTGGTCTATCCCAAATGTAGTTCTTTAAAATAAACACAAACATAAAATTTGTGCACCTTCCCTATTGTAGATCAGTATAACATATTAATAGATGTATAAATTAACAAATATTTAATTCACTTTTGTTGCTAACCATATATTAATCTTTGTGTTCTGTTAAATAAAAAAATTGGCCAAGCGCGAGTCGGAATCGCCCGTGGAGGGTTCCGCAGCAGCAAGTAACATAAAATAAAATATTATATAAATATAAAATATAAATTAAAATTAAAAATATATATATTTTTGTTTACTTACCTACAGCTTTAATAAAAAAAATGTGGTTCACCGTTTTTCACGTATAAAAAAAACTACTCACCAGCCATCGTTTAAACTAAATTTCGTTGTTAGATTTTATGGTAATGTACATCATATTTTTATTTCGATTTTATCAACCCTATAGTTAAGAAAATCCCACACAGGGGGGTCCGATGAAAAAAAATTTTTGAAGTTCAGTTCAATGTATGGGGAACCCCAAAATATATTAATTATTTTCAAGTTTCGTATTAAAACCTAGTAGCGGTTCACGGAATACATATACGTACAAAGTTTGAAAAGTGTAGTGCTTATAGTTTCGGAGTAAAAAGGGGTTGTATTATTCGGACGGACGGACAGACAGGCTGGCTTGACGAATCTATAAGGGTACCGTTTTTTGCCATTTGGCTACAGAACCCTAAAAAACATACAATTAAAAAGATTTTTTAGTAACTCAAAGTCAACTTGGTATGTCCACTGTTGAATATAAACTTTGACGCAAACGGATCCTTAACAGCTATTTTTACTCAAGCGCCTGTTGTGGGTCTATCGATCCATTTAATAATACTAGCATTTAATTATGTTAAAACTTACTCAAGTTATTTAAGTTCTGTAATCTTATAACATTGATTAACACTAAAAGAAGGCCATATGAACGGCAACTGGGTCTAGACAGAAACCGAGTGTAAGCTTCCAATTAACTTCTATCCTCTATATATAGGACACGAATGTAGTGTGTTTACAGAACGCGCTATCTGTTACTTGTTTGACATTTCTAATTTTGCGTCCCCATTTCTTAAAGGGGGTTACCGCCATCTACATACTAGGTGGTAGACTCGATACTGAGTCGTCTAGATAGGTACCACGACAGTGCCAAATATCGTCTAGTGAAACAGGAGTGTTATGCACTTTTGTGTTTCGGGATGAGGGCATTGTAGCTAGAGAAATTACTGGGTATAAGAGACCTAACATCTGTCGTCTCGGGTGTCGGGCGCAGTGTGGCATTAATAGGAGATAATAACTATCTATCAGTTGTTGTCTTTAAATACTTGTGTACTATGGATTTACATAGATTGGCTTAAGTAAAAGTTATTTTAATTGAATGAATATCTCGTTTATAATAGAACCTTTTAAAAAACAACTGTCTTCTATTGTCCGTACTTTAATTATGCATCGGCAGGCTAAGAATACCACAGAACCAAGGTGAGAATTACGCAAGTCGGCAGGACCGGGCTACCTAAGTCGCGCCTCCCATAAACAGGGCATGAAACGAGATTACGCGACAGGTGTCTGCATTTGTTACGAAGGCTGCGCCTATTACATCTAATTGGGTAGGTAAAGGACTGGAGATACTAATGCCGAGTTAGATACAGCTTTATCCAATAAAGTGAGTTCGTTTCACGGATTCAATTGAGTCTTTTATGTTATTGCGATTTCAAGTGAATTCTGTTTTCAATACATTTTCTTTTTTAATTTGAGGCGCTCAATGGAATATTGGAAATTATCTCAAAGCACTTTTTTACCTATAGGTTCGATTGAAATATTTTAAAATACAATGAAATTTTAATAACAATACAGATTTAATGGAATAGGAAAATATTAATATATCTGTACAAATAAATAAAATTCGAGTGACTGTTTTGAAAATTGAGATAACTACTATAATAAGATTCACAAGCATAATTATGTAACTCAAATATATTTTCACTGGATCTTTCGGCTTCTATAGTTAATTGCCGGTTAGTCCTGAAAAAGCTTTATAATCGGTATAAAGGTACCTTTTGAACGATAGCGCAATTCAAGTTTTAATGCTTTACTTGTTATTTTTAAGATTTTTATTTAATTCCGTAGTTTACCGTGTTCATCAATCATTTTCGAATAAGTGACACGAAACTTTGAATTTGATAAATCTGTGTTACAAAAAATCGCAATGTGTAAGTATAAGTGGCATGATAATAGCAATTACTTACTTTTGTTAGCTGTGCAGTCTTTATTCCTTTTACTATATCTCTGGTTCCTAGGTTTTTGATGTGCCCTAGTTTTGCACTAGCTTAAATAGGACAATAGCCGTGCTCAGGTCTCTTATGTCACAGACACTAATATGAGGTAGTTTAAAACATACAATTAGATTTGCATTTTATTTTATTCTTTCATGACTTTCTAGGTTCATTTTACTGTTTTATTCCCTACACATTTTAATGTTGTTAAATGAGGATATATTGATGACTTCAATTTCCCTTTGAAAAATATTTTTCAATCATTATCCAAAGTATTTATCCTAAGTGGATCTTTGAATACGTACTTATTTTTTTCCGATATGTGACCCAGATATGACGATCAGTCAAACGCACGCTATTATTACGCGTAAATTTCACAGTACATAGGTATATATACGTACACCAGGAAGCTAAGACTTAAGAGAATCTTATCATACCTTATCATACTTAAGAGAATCTTATCATACCGTTTGAATCTTTGAAAGGATCTGAACGATATTTATATCTTATAAAAATAGCCTACCGATACGTACAAAATACGTTTCTTTATTTGTAGTACTTTATAATGTTAAATTAATATAATATTAAATAATAATAGATAATAGTAATTCAAGGGATTACTAGCCTTAACCCGTAGCCTTGATAAGTTAATTCATGAAATTATACTTTAAGCAGAAAGAAAGACAGTATATCCGTTTCATCATTAACTCAATAAACGTCCCCTACGAGGGGCACGAGCCTAGCCGTATACGGTGATTAAGCCTTAGTCATCCACGCGGACCCGGTGCGGATTGGACGACTTCACGCACAACCTTTGAATCTTCGCAGGCGTGCGTGGCGGGTTTCCTCACGATTTTCCTTCCCATAAGAGCGTCGGATAACGTAAATATAATTTCGAAATTCAAAAACACATTGGTACGTAGCGAGATTTTCTATACTTTCTATTGTGTCTGGAATCCCGGCGATAATAGGTTAAAAGAACAACGATAACACATTATCTAGAAAGTAAAGATATCTATCCATTCATAAGACTCTATTATTTGTGATACTAGATCCTCCGCAATCTTCATTCAATTTCCACCAAAGATGTTAAAATCTTAAAATAAAAACTAGAAAAATAAAAACCTAGATGATTACCGCCATCTCTTGAAACTTACGAATAATATTACTTTCACTACTTTAATGTGACTACGCCTTGTCTGGTACAAAAATGGCCTTAGCGTGCAGGAATGCAGGAGGCTTCTGCAGTGTTGCCACCTGAGTTTTAGAAACAGGACTTTTTGAGAAGTCAAAAAGGGCTACATTGGGCGTCAAAAGATTTTCTGTTCTAAAAATGCTGAAATAATCATGTAATAAAGCCGTTTTTTTTTCGAGCGTCTAAAAAAGGTCATCATGACCGATGAACTAGCAAAAAAGTACTTGTTAGCATGTCAAAAACTTCATATTTGGTAATACTTTCAAGACAGTGAAAAAGAGCTAGATCTAGCTACAAAAGGGATAAGGTGGCAATACTGGCCTCCTGGTTTGTAAAAGAGATATTAATTATTAAAAATAGCCCACCAATATGCTAATTATATATAAATATTATACTTAGTGGATTTCGTCATTTTTTATACACCATTGACAATCCATCTAGTGTAATGGTTGAGACGTCGGCTGTTACACCAAGGGTTCTAGGTTCGATCCCCGGGCAGTACAAACATTTGTGTGCATGAACATGTCTGTTTCTATTAGTTCCAGTGTATTTTATGTAAAATATGTATGTATTCACAAAAAAAAGATATAAATATATTTATCTGTTGTTTAGTACCCATTTCAGCGGCTAATGCTTAGTTTGGGACTAGATAGGGCTGCGCGAATGTCAGTGGATATTTTTTATTTATTTTATTGCTTGTAAATCAATCAGTCTTTGAACGACCCAATGCTGATGATGGGCCTTGGCTTTCTCTTAAGACATGGTAATGTGAGGTTTCTGATTCCATTACATTGAAATGTGTTAACTGTTTACGAAATGATCTGGTTGTTTCTCACTCATTACTAATCTTTAGTCGGAAACGAAACAATAATAAAAAAAAGTATAAATACGTGAGACCGAGGTGTCTCTCTTGGTCTACAGAGATTAAATAAACTGCACTCGTAAGGATATGTCAGAGTTTTGCATTAAATAAATCTTTCCTAGTTAAAGTTTCAAAGGAATAGAGAGTAGCTTGGAGGGAAACTTTGAGGCGGACAATATTTTATTATTGTTGTCGCACCAGCATCTTGTTATGTAATACTTTAACAAATTTAATATAGATTTTATAGATGCTATTATAGATGATGTAAAATATTAAAGCACAATTTGTATGTATGCAAAATGTAATGTACATGCAGTCAGTCGTATTACACCCTAAAAATAATTTCTTATAAAAGAAGTCCCAAAATACTTTTTAATCAGAATTGACCAATATGTATTTACCAACAGTAGACTCCTTTTAATGTCGTTTAGGTGGATACTTATTTTTCGGTCACCTCTCCGATGATCAACCATTTCGTTAAGTGCTTCACTAACCGAACGCCCGACCGAGTCATCTAGTTAACAAAAAACTCATATCAGCTTAAAGTGGTCTGCACGATGAGTAAGAGTATTACAATACATTTGTTATGTTATTACTTATTAGTATCGATAACTAATATTCACGTCATGTACTGACCATACACAAAGATTTTTTTATGTCACAAGTCAACAGCACGGTCAGTTCGCTCTTCTGGTGGTAAGTGATACGCCTGACTATGAAACCAACCTTGACCTAAATGCAGTGTTGAAGAAAATTAATAACAGTAGGTATTCATTATTTTCCATCAATCCTCTGAACCCGAGCATGCAATATATCAGCAAAAAGGTATTCGAATAAACTCATTGTGTAGCTTGGACCGGCAGATATTTTGGGAATTGCTCTGTCCGTTTTGACCTGACATAATTTGTTTTAGACTTTAGATTTAGTAGGCGTTCGCCCAGATTAACTCTATAAATGGGGCTTAGTGGCCTACATAAATACAGGCTAGTCATAGGGCTCTGGTGAAAATCGATATATCGAGATCTCGGGGGTATTTTAGCGCTGGCAAAGAATTCTGCTACCGTCCGCGTTAATTAGGTCGGCTTTAAGTAATTATATTACTAAAATTCGTGTCGTAAATTATGTATTAAGCTTTATGTCAGCTTCAATTAGCTTTGGAGATTATGTATGAAATTTTCTTACTATAAATAAAAGATATAACCAGTTTTACGTCTTTTATTACCCAATTTTATGATGAAGGTATGATCTCTTCTTATCGAGTAAGTCAAGACATATTAACGTGCCCCGGAAGATCGTATATTCAGTGAAAAGGCAATGTTTGTTTGTATTTATAGGAAACTGTATGAAAAGAAAAATAACGTGCTACCGGCCTGGACAGTAAATAGTTTATTAATAGACATAACTTGTAGCCATTGTGTAAGCCTCGTTAAATAAATAAAAGTAAAATTTCCTGATCTTGGTCAGGCTTACTAGAACTGTATCGTCTGTCCACGACATAATTCAGAGAAATTAAAGTTAGAAATATAGAAAGCATGACCCAATCGCGATTAGAAACGCACGAGCAATGCCAAATCGTTGTCGGTGGTTATATTTTATGGGAATGAGTTTATGATTGAGAACCTTCTGCCGTGGAGAGCTTTAGTTGGGAGGTACATAAGGCAAGTTAACTTGATAGTTAAAAATTAAGTTTTCGGATACTGTAAAGTAAGTGTTATTCTGTTATATATAATGATACCGTGGCATCATTTTGAATAAATACTTTATTTAATAAAATAATAGATTCACAATTAAACTACATATTTGTATGAAGTAAATTCCGGCACCAAAATAAAACTCTTCTATTTAAATGATGACATAATATTGAGAGCAATCAGTATAGTATTAACGCGACTACTACTTAAGCCTTAAGCTTAAACCATCTTTCTAACTTCCACCCGTTGCAGTTCATTGCTGGACGTAGGTCTCCCACATTATGCGCTAGGTATCCTGGTCATCCGCTTATCCTTATTCTATGTTTATTATAATAATAATATATGATTAGATTAAGATTCAATGGGGCTGACATGTCATTTCATAACAAAAAGCCAAAAAAAATATGATTATAAAAAATACTACAACAATAAATTATTATTTATTTATTAAATTCTTTATTGTACTCTACCAAACAACACATTAAGGAAAATCACTTTGAATAAAAGAAATAGTACAATGGGCGGCCTTATTGCACAAGGCAATTTCTTCTTGGATGGAAAAAAAGAGGTCAAAAGTAAAGGGATATTCAGGTGTACTATAATATCTTAATGAAACTCGATTGATGATTCTAATCTTTCCGATAGAAAATCATGCGTTAATATTTCATAACGTGTTTCGATGTGGTTGATATTGTTTAAAAAATATATTCATGTCATAAGTGAACGGGACGGAGAGTTCGCTCATCTGGTGGTAAGTGATACGCTTGACCATGACAGAAGCAGTATTGAAGGAAATTTATAACAGAACGGTTACATATACGGTTGAGTTTAGGCGCTCTTTTTTCAATAGCCTACAATTTTTTTCTTTCTTTAACCCATCGTATGTATTTGTATACGAGACATCTTGGATTTTGATGGATTTATGCATGATCATGATGGTAATCTGAAGACAGACATAGGCAACGTTTTGTTTAGGCAGGAAGCTCAATCGATGAAATGATATATATATCATTTACAGCAGCGTAGTAATGTTTTGTTTTCTTTACAGGAAAGGGGAACTACTTTACTCCGAATTTATCGCGAAAGAATTCACGGCCAAAAACTAGTAGGTTAACCGCCACCAGTGCCCATTGGCAAGTAGCAAATGGTTAAAATGCGTACAACTATAGTACCTATTATACACACCACAGATAATTTAATATATTATATATTAAATTATCTGTGTTACAACACTATTTTGACTTACCAATGTTTAGCTATCAACAAGCCTCAGGTCGTCAACTCCTCGTCAGGTGTTTTCCTGTCATTTGTCTTGTGTGCCCAACACTCGACTGTAAACATCTTTTGTAGGTTGTTTGTTCAACAACTATTTAGTGCTAGGGTTAAATAAACATGGTGCCTAAAGAATTCTCCAAATTTAAATTAACTCGTTGGTATAAGATATTCACAAGTTATCTCCAAATTTGCAAGGGGCTCGTGCAATGTGCAATAACAGATACCCCAAAATGCGCTATCCACAGCCCACCTTAGAGAAGATGGAGCTGGTGTCAATTGACATACTATTCTCCTCCCTGTCCTTTGACGAAAAGTTTTGATAAACGCTAGGTTTGAACTATCGACTTTTAAAAAATGTACAACTGAATCCTTTATCATCAAAATCACTCGTAGAAGTTACATATTAAGTATCTCTGTCTCTGCAGTTGTATTCAATAAAAAAATCATTTCCATTGTCTAGTGGCTTAGTGGCGTACACAATAGATTGTGATGCTTAAACAAAAACGGCCGTCTTAACTAAGTAAAACATTACTCTATACAGATTCTGTGAGCTCAGTTTAAAGTTTAAGACAAGTTGTAGTGTAACGTAATTTTAAATTAGTTTTGTATGCACAGCTAAGTGTTGCACTTAGTTGGTAACTAGCAACAGCTAATTAGACGTAAAAGTAGTTGAATGCCATTATCAATAACCATGCCTTGCCAGGATATGCCAATTTCGAATATAGGTACTATAATATGTGTAATTGCGCAACTTTGTCCGCTGTCCCACTTTTTTTTCCTATTTAGGACTGCTGGAGAAACTCCATTCGGTATAAGCAGTACCTTTGTACTTTTTTTTCACCATATTTGTTTGACTATTTGTATGTGTGTATAAACAATAATAAATAAAGGGGAGTGGGTAAAAAGATCTTTGTTGGTAAAATTATCTATAAGTGAGTAAAAATCAGCAGCAGTAATAAGTTATAAAATCGTCAGAAACATATGTATGATGAATGTCTGTGAGAAAAGTCTGTCAGTAAATGGGAAATAAATTGACAAAATAACACTAGAATAACCAAAAAGACCGAGATAAACCTACAGTCGCCATATTTGAATAAAAAATCATACATTGTATTTACGAATTATTCAATGAGAGAAACGACACGTTTTTGTTCAAAATTAGGTAATGTACGGAGTTTAAAATTATGTTTAATATTCATTGATTATTTTATCATTAAGATGCATTTTTTTGTATGAATTAAATGGACGGGACGATCAGTACGCTCATCATCAGCTCATTAAGCGTCCCACCGAGGGGCACGATCCTACCCGTATAGGGTGATTAGGCCTTAGTCTGGACCCAGTGCGGATTGGATGACTTCACACACACCTTTAAATTCTTCGCAGGCGTGCATGCAGGTTTCCTCACGATGTTTCTTCACCGTAAGAGCGTCGGATAACGTACATATAATTACAAAAAAACGAAAACATTGGTACGTGTCGGGATTTGAACCTCAGCCCTCCCGGTAGGAAGGCGACAGTCTACACCATTGAGCACCGACGCTCACCTCAATCAGTACGCACACCTGGTAGTAAGTGATACGCCTGACCATAATAGATGTAGTGTTGAAGGAAATTGGACGGGCGCTGGGCATTGTTGACGGAAAATTATTAACCTACTGTTTTTATTTTCCGTTAACACTGGTGCTGTCATGGTGAGACGCATCGCTTGCCATCAGGTGAGCGATCTGACCTGATCTGACTATCAATGACTATCCGTTTACTTTTGACATAAATAAACATTTTTTTTCTAATACTATGGATTTATTGCGAAGGAGTTTTTATTAACATTCGATTGAAACTGCGTGTAGTGAAATATGTGAGTTATTCTTTGCAATAAATAATTTCAGATATGATATGGGTCTAAATAAAAGAGAAAAATATGTAAATCAAATTAAGAACATGCGAGGGAGGCGCTCCTAACTCCACGAAGAGATAATGATAAGCCGATGTTAAACTTTGTTATAATTTTGGCAAGATTTTAATAAAATAATATTTTCAGAAAGCATGTCTATATTAATACTAGCTTAAGGTTTATTATCTTAGTAACGCAATTATGCATTAAGTCAACTAAATTTATGCTAGACAGTGTTAATTCTACTGCTTTGTAGTAAATAATAAAGCTTGTTCGTTGCTAAAATTCCCCGAAGTGGTAATTAAGAAGGATCAAGTAAAATGAAGAGTTAAGTACCCACAGAACATAAGAAAATCTACTGTGTAGATGTATGCTGAGTCTTCTTCAGTTTGAAAAATAGTCTGATTAAATGACAAGTAGACTGATGACTTATGTGTGTTACAGATTACAAAGCGCCTTACGTTCTGACGTGATTTTATGTTACGGCTGCCTCATGTGCCGATCGAAGGGAGAAATCACCTTTATTGCATACAATCATCGATAAATGTGATCTCCCTGCAATGATATTACAAACTGGTAACTCGCGCACCGTGGCTGTCGAAATCATATGCGATTGAATATATATTTTTTAAATATATACAAGCATTATAATATTTTATGCCCAGTGATATGGTAAGAAAGGGAGATAAGTTGCTGGATATAGTACCTGAATACCAAGACATTACAAGAAAACAATACAATATATTGTTCCATCTTTTCTTTCCTTGAGCTTAATATTCTACTGTTCAGAAGTACAATAGAAGGTTAATTGTACAAGTAGCACAATTTACCTTCTATCTTGAATGTAGGTTGGGAATGCATAAAGATTGGACGGAGTAACATTGATTTCCTATAAATAAAGCATTACACTAAGTTAATCAAAGTAGAATAGTCTTTTGTTCTAGAATCTAGTGCCTTCTTCCATGTTGTTACCTTCATTACGATAATGGGTAGGTACCATCGAGAATAAAAATAATATTATGGCTAATATAATTAAAATTACTTTTTTAGAATACCTTTTTTACATACTTCCTTGTATTAAATGAGGAATGGCAGTCAAAGTCGAAGGGTAACATTATTTGTATGACTAGAACTTAGTTTCTGTTGAAATAATAATAGTAACGATAACTAATACAATAAAGTTAAGTTTAAAGCCTAATGACGTATTTCTTTTGTAATTATTGATTGGACATCCGGGGTACAACCTGAACTTTAGACGTTATATAGTCCTTTCGTCAGACCTTAACCTTAGACATTACACGACTGCAGCTTAAAAGCTCGAAATCATCAAGTGAAGACTTCAGAACTCGGTAGGTTTTAAATTGCGTACATTCCATCGTCACCATACAATGCATGGTCGGGTGGTAAAAAATGCTGTAGATTATAATCAATCAAAATAGATTAAGATCATCAGCGTAGGTATTTATCTCATTATCATCAAATTCTCTCGCCATACAGTTTTACTCTTGGTATACATTATAATAATTATGCTCCGGGATAAGCGCGACAGGCAGCGATATTACTGGATTCTGTAACATATCATCTGTTTTTCGGAATAGGGGTTTATTATAGGCGATTGTTGTCATCACCAGATGGCAATAAGCAATGGAAAGTTTGAACTCATAACTTCCAGGATATAAGGACTACGTCGTTGACAAAGAGATAATTTATATACCAATTTATGTTTCAATTACTTGCATTGCATTACTTGCAAAAAGAACAAAATTTAACAAGGTTAAAATTACAAAACTAGCTTGTGTATTCAATTTGTAAATAAGGTCAAACATTTGAGGCATGCGCTGTCTCATTTGTTTCTAACTCGTTTCGGATTACTTTGTTCCAAAACTAAGGGTCAAACTTTTCATGTGTATATTTTATGTACGTACAAATGAAGTGAATACTTATTGCTATATGATTATATTCTTGAAATAAGTATCACAATACCTTTGATAATTTCTAGTGAGAATGCATGGCTTTTAGAGATACCTAACCTCATGTAACCTACCATGCGTTGTATCATGACTTTGTTTTGGAGTTGCGGGATTTGTGAAAACTATGTGTGGGCAACAGTAAATTGTCTTTATTATATACTTTCTATGAATTCGAGTTGAAAAGGCCATGCATCATAAGTTAATGTCCTATTTTTGCAAACATAATATTATTAAACAGCCAATTTGGTTTTCAGAAGGGAAAATCAACCGCTCACGCTATGTTTGAGCTTGTAAGTGACATATTACGTCATACCATAAAGACAATATACAACAGCTCTCTTATTAGATATGAAAAGTGCATTTGACCTTGTATCGCATGATCGTCTAATAAATAAACTCGAACGTAGTGGTATTAGAGGACTGTACCGGAATGGATTCAATCATATCTGCCAATCGAACACAGTATGTAGAAATATCATATCTTGACAGTCATAATGTCACACAAATGTGTAAATCAGATACTAAGATAAGTAAATATGGTGTCCCTCAAGGGAGCGTGCTTGGGCCATTACTATTCTTGGTCTATATAAATGATCTACCAGATAGTGTGGATCATAAAACAATACTTTTTGCGGATGACGTATCTGTCATTATTACAACCGAGAAAGACTTTGCTTTAGATAAACATATTAGTGACATTCATGATACATTAACACAATTGATAAAATGGTTGACTGATAATAATTTAAGAATAACTTGACTAAAACTAATTTAATAAATTTCAATAATTTAAAATCTCGACATGTATGTATTAATTATAATGATGAAATAATTAGCGATAAAAATAATGCTTCCTTTTTAGGTATAGAACTTGACTCCAAACTAAACTGGCACAATCACACAACTAAGATAAGCAAAAAAATTAACTCTTTTGCGTATGCATTATACAAACTTAGGAAGGTATCTAGTAAACAATCATCAATAACTGCATATTACGCATATGTGGAATCTATTCTTAGATACGGATCATATTATGGGGAAATAGTGTCGGAGCCAAAAAGGTATTATTGCTCAAAACGATGTGTCAGAGCGATATGTGGTATCGCGCCAGACATATCATGCAGACCGTATTTTAAATCATTAGGTATATTGACATTAGCTTCAATTTATATACTAGAAATAGCAATGTTCGTAAAATAAGTATTACTTTTTACGGAAGCAAAGGATTATTATAAGTCAGCACCAGAACCTCATAGACTAGTATTAGATTCTACTCCGAGAACAACGGTATTTAAGAAATTGTTACGCGATGTGTATATATATATAACAAAATACAGCAGTATAAAGAACTTCATTTACAAATTTAGGTTTACATTGAGAAATGGTTAATACAAATAATTTTTATTCTGTTGACGAATTTATAAAAATAAGCCTAATGTGTAATAATAAGAATTCAATAATATATAATGGTGAATGATAAATGTATACGAATGTAATAATTAATTGTTGTGTCCATGCTTTGTTTTTGTAGGTTTTATCGTTAATATTTGTATGCTGACATGTGAGCTAAATGTGTGATCTCTGATTATTGTCATCTTTATTATGTACACATTTATTGCAAATAAATTATTCTTATTCTTATTCAATTTCAAGAAATAGGGAACTATAAAAACATGTATTTATTTACATTAGAGATGACTTTAATTTATCCCTTTTGTGTGTAATGCAGGCGTACATTGTAAACAAATTCTACACAATTTCTACAGTACAAGTATTGATGATTTGATTATTTTGAATTAGTATCTAAGTCGGCTTACTAATAATAATTAGTCGTTTTAGTTTTCTGGAAATAATGATTTCCACGTTTTACTCCGAAATCACTTCTTAAGGTTAGCGTGATTTTAGATAAAGGACGGCAGAATTTTAGATTGCTGCGAGGATCAGAAAATTGCAGGGGCTACCTACACATCAGCCAGGAGACGTGTTTGTAAGTGTTGTCGAGGATGTTCACTCTGATATAATTGATAATATTTAATTCATTGATTCTTAATTTACCAATGCAGTTTTATATTAATATATGATAACGTGTACGTAATTTAACATTATATGTTGGCAGCCCTGGTAGTTGCGAGTTTTCAAGCAGTCAAGCTATTATAAAGTGCACGGTAGCACGCATGGGTGCCGCGTAGCAGCTGCGAGGCGCTCACCTATGCATTTCCTCGCTTATTAAGACACTAAGCTAAAATTAACCCTTTGTCTTTCGTCAGGACTGTGTTGTCATAGAGTGAACACAGACACACTTTTATTAAACTAGTAGAGTTGAAACTCAATTAGATTTATTATTAGTGCCGCTGTCGGATACATACATTAAGGGGCGTGATTGATACAGCAGTCAAAAATGTGTGTTTAACCATCCTAGGATTCCAGACCAAAATTAAATCAACAAAATATAAAACAATGTCCAACAGTCGCAATTGGATGTAAGGGCGGAAACAATTTAAACATCTTTAAAATAACCTACATATATACAATCTAGGTTTTACATTATTTAATACCAATAGAACAAGCTCCATGCTTAAATTGAAGCAGATAAAAAACACTTTTTTATACTGCGCGTATATTTTTTTTTTGTGATTTGTATTTGTTGACGACTGCAATATCTAGTAGCCAAGACCAAGGTATTGCGTGATTTCTAAACCACGAAAAAGACTCAAGGTAATATTTTTCACCCTTGGGATAGATGCTTGATGCAAGCCATGACCATCAACTCTACCTAGCCACTGCCTACTCTATCAAAACTTAATAAATCATGTGTACAGTTATTTCATCTCAATCAGTTTAAAAGCCTGTATTATCAAGTATGCATATAATTATATAATGAAATCAAATAAAAGAAGCATGGAAAGCTTTAACTAGTCCACACCCCTCATTTTGTGCGCGTGGTAAATGTTTCATAAATAATATAAATTTTCTATGTATCTCTAATATAAAACACTTGACGTATCTCGCTTCCAGCTAGCCACGTCTGTTATCAATCAATTCAATATTATGGTTCTATTATTGTAACATTATTTCGTTATTTTTCATAATTTACTTAGGAATCAGTACTCAGAAAAATCCAAAGCGACCACAGTTCTATCTCGTTAATAGTTCAGAGATGTCAGACGCTACGTGACTGAAACGGTAAATCGTACAGACCCGTTTAACTGGATAGAATTAAGGTGTTGTGTTCACAGGAGAGTGAAAATAAAAGTGGGCTTTGCGACAGCCGTTTCGCAATCGAGTGTTTTTATGAGTTCGCCGTGAAGTGAGCCGCGGTGGGCGGCGCAAAGGCGTGCGCATCGGCGCGGCGTCGATACGCGCACCGGCCTGACGTCGCCGCGGGCCACTCCGCACCACTCCTGGCCGACGGCGGACCGCGCTACCCTCGCGCTACCGACGCGAACGCGACCCCGACCGCACCAGCCACCATCATCACCGAGTGCCCTCGCGCTGTCTACGCCCACACGGACACCTTACAGTGACACCCACCAAACGGACCTGGTGAAAACAAACATCGCACAGTGCTACACGCGCAGGCGCGCCACACGCGGACATGACGACAGCAGCCATCTTGGCCGAGGACGCACTTTCGCCTCGCCCCAGCCTCTAAGTTCGCAAGGGAACCTCGCCACGCCGACGGGTCGGGCGATGCGTCGCGTGCGAAGCACCGCGGGCGCCCCCTGAGCCCGCACCGCGCTATCGATCGTGGCATGGCGCTCGCGGAGTGAATGCGGACATCGGGAGCGCGCTGCAGCCGTCGCGAGCTCGAGCGCCGGGTCAGTGGCAGTGGTAGTGGTCGCGCGGCATGTGAGACAGAGTGTGTGAGTGGTAGGGAGGGCGCGCGGGCGGCGGCGGCTGACCGCGCGCCATGGGCGAGGAGTACGCGCGCTCGCCGTGCGAGCGGTTCCCGGCGGCGGGCGCGTTCAGCGTAGCGCCACCGGAGCGGCTCAGCCCGCCGCCGCCCGCGCCACTGGCGGACCGGTTCTCGGCATCGCCGCGGCGGGTGCGGCGGTGCGCGGAGGCAGAGCGCGCGCGGCGGCCGCGCTATGTGCCGCCGGCAGCGCACGTGCCCGTGGAGCGGTACGTGCCGCGGCCGGCGCCGCTGCGCCCGCCGCCGCCCGTCTACTGCGGCCTGGCGTGCCGCGCGCCTCCGCCCGCGCCGCGCAAGTGCTGCGGGCCCGCATGCCGCGACGAGCTGGTCGCCTCTCCGCCGCCCGCACGCTATGTGGACTACGTGGGCGCGGCGGCGGCGCGGAGGCTTGCGTGCACGCCGCCGGCCGCCACCCGCCAGCGCTGCAGCTGCCCTGCGAGCCCCAGGAGCCGCCGTGCTGCGTGCAGGCGCGTCGCAGGACACAACCACCACACGACTGGTGAGTACTACACAACACGACCCGACCACACGCACAACGATCCACGTCAATATTTACAAACATAATTCCGCCTGATTCGGACC